>PVHY01010763.1:0-50524 GCA_004024945.1 Uropsilus gracilis
GAAGGAAGGAAGGAAGGAAGGAAGGAAGGAAGGAAGGAAGGAAGGAAGGAAGGAAGGAAGGAAGGAAGGAAATTGTACCCACAAAATATATTTTTTTTAAATTATGGATGAAAGGTAAAAAAAAGAATTACTGCCAGACACAAATGTGGTGTGGCCTGTGATGGCATCTGATGGTCAGTTTTATAACAACAGGATGAGCACAGGAGCCTGGGTTCTCAAATGCAAGCTTCATATTAGAGCCATGAACAAACAAGCACTAATCAGAACTAGCTGGAAATTGAAGTGGTGGATCAGAGTTTTGGGTGTGTCTGGACCAATTTTATTTTTTGCTCTGGATATGCATGTGTGGATGTTTGCTTGAGTGCAGATTTTGTGCACCTTTAATACAAAGATGTGGAGAACCAGGTTGACTAAAATACATGAAACACTGAGTTTGGAGCAAAGGCAGACCTCTGCTTCCCTGAGCATTTAACACAGCAGTCCTCATGTATCTTGTTGAAAAGGGGTTATATGGATGGATGTTCATGGCATGGAGGACTTTGAAAATGGACTTTGAAAATAAAATTATTAACCTAAAAAAAAGAATCAGCTACATATAAAAAAGGTGAAGCCAAAAGGCAGCATATATAAGTTAAAGGAAATACTAAAATATAGACAAATATTCCCAATGACAAAAATGGTGGGGGGAGATAAAAGAACAGAAAATACGTAATAAAATGAGTAAAACTGTAGACCTACGTCCAACCATATCAGTATATTAAAAAGAGATTCATCAAATGAATAAAAATTAAGATTCTGGTAGAATCTAAGATACTGTCGCCTCAAATCTGTAATACTAATATGGACCCTGATGCAATGAATTTGCCCTTTCATATTTTGATTTCTAGCAAAAGAAACTAGAGTCCCTGAAAGGATAAGAACAATATTTGAAGCAGTAAATCTAGACATATTGGTGTGTAAACAATTAAAGCAGTCTGTGTTGATGCTAAACACTACAATAGCCAACACAGAGGATAACTACTTGACAAACTGTGATCATCCTAAGTATCATCAGAGCAGACATTTTAATTAAGTACACTTCGTCAAGAGTTCTGAATCATACAAATATGGTGTACATATTTTTCCTTGAGATGCCTAGTATTATATCAATTTGCTTGAACCAACTTTTAAATTTTGTATTCATGTTTAGTAATAAGTTTCTTTTCAGAAATGATGAAATCTCTCTGTTTACGAAGTCTAACACAATCAGGGTAATAGACCTATAACTTCCCGGTCTACAGTGAAGACACTAGTTTTATGCATGGGATTACAAAGAATCTCTATATTAATTTAGAGGTTTCGATGAAGAAATGTTGGGGAAAAAAGCCATGCTAATCTTTGTGTGGAAACACTATTTAGTATACAGAAAATCTGCTCACACAACTTTCAAATATGCTTTTTGTACAAAATGCTAATGAGAAAACTGTTGTGACTCGTGGGCCGCTCAACAAGACACAAGGACTCCAATTGAAGTTCAAAGCTGCAGGTTCATTACTGGTGCACCAGGGTCCCTAAGTCAGCTAGGCAAGAGAGACCCCAAGTAGTCTCTGTGACAACCTTTTATAGGGCAAAACCACCACCGCCCCCCACCCCCATTGTGAAGCAAGCAAGCAGGTATAGGGACACTTTCCCATAACTACAGGACGCATTTCCATGTTCCCGTAACTACGGGTTTCCAATAATGCTGACATCCATCATCTATCAGGCAGACAATGCTGGCATCCATCATCTATCAGGTGGACTATACTGTTGTCAAGAACAACCAGGAATAAGGGGAGTCAGAAACAGGATATCGAACTAGCCAGCTGTGGCAGGTACTTTCCACCCAGGGCAGGGAGTTACTTTAGTCAGTCTGTTCCCAACAAAAACCATGTCTTTTGTGTTATAACCTAAGGGTAATATATCCATGGGAATGTGAGCATAAAGGATTATTTTAGAGCTATATAATGAAGTCAATAATAGGAAGCAAAAATCACATTGTCAAGATACTGCAGTCACAGAAGTGAAATGCTTTACATGTTGGTTCAAATGAACTAGACAGTTATCCATTGCTTAGAGATTTAAACTACCTGAAAAGTTACCTTGTAAACCTCTTAAGAGCTCCTGTTTGGTCTACCATGATGATAAGATGTCAAGGTCTCAAGCTGTGAATATATGCTTTCTATTGTAAGAAATTTACCCTGTACCTCTAAGAATCGTTAATTGCTATATTTTAGCAAACAGGTTTATGAGTATATTCTACAAACCCATGTTTCCTTGTAAAGTGTCATATTGGTATTTACTTTAACAAAAGATGCTGAAATTATCTGTTCTGAAAATAAATTTTAAAATGATAAATGATATATCAATTTACATACTGTAGGTACTTTCTTTATGTTAAACTTGATATGTACCAAATAATAACATTGTATAATTATTCAATCACCCCATTGTCATACTTTGTTCATAGTGGGCTTTGTAACATAAATAAAAGTAAATGTTTTGCCCATTTTGAATGAAGGAATGTTATACAAATGGAAAAGGCAAGTTCAGTCTACAAATAATGTTTTATGTAATTACTGTTATTAAAACAATGACTTATCAAAAGGAATGTCTCCATCTTGCTGTTTGACTGCTGAGAGCTTTGGAGTTAAAGTGCTTCCTTACCTGTCTCAGGTCTGGAGGATCCTGTAGATGGTGATCTCCTTCAAAGTTGGTGGGAAGTTCAGATCTTGCAAGTTCCCAGCCTCTAGCAAAAACCCTTGCCAGTTCCACCCCTGAACACCAGGGCAACACAAACCAGTCACCTATATCTACTTCCTCAAGTCATTCTTGGGGCTGATTCGACACAGGAGACATTTCCTGGATTCTCAGAAAGTCACATTAAAACTCATGATCTCTTGGTGTGTGTAACAGCACCAGTTTCAACATCCAAGTCAAAACTTTTCTGAGGTCATCCATTCCACCACAAACATATCAACTCTGCATCCTGAATCTGAGATTACTGGCTCCTTGGTGCTAATGAAGAGTTAGTGCTTTCAATTAAAAAATAATTACTTCATTATTAATACATCCCAAATTATTTAGAGTTTGATTATTAAGAAAATTAATATGGAAAAGGAGTTCAAAAAGCACCAAAGGAAGAAATATTAAGTATATTTATATGTGTTGGGAAAGAAATGCCTAAAATATCATCTATCTGAATATGCCTTCACTTTACTCTCAAATTCCACTGATAATTTGACTACATACAGTTCTATGGTGAACATATTTCTCTTTAAGGATTTGAAGCCATTAATCTATTGCTTCTAAATTCTAATACTAAAGCAGATTTTAGCAAATTTTCCAAAAGGGATCAGATAGCAAACATTTCAGATGTTGCAGGCTATAATTTTTGTTAAAACTACTCAGTTCTGCCATTTTACCACAAAAGTAGCTGTAGAATATATATTCAAGGAGCACAGTTTCCCAATTCAACTCAAAATCAGATATCTGATGTCACTCAAAGCCTCAATTTTTCATATAAAACATTGTGTTCTTTTTGGAAACTTGAAGAATCTTATCTTTGCTAGGTTTTTAAAATGTTATAATAAAGTGCCCTGGTGTGGCTATGTTTTCCACCTGTTGTCTTATATTTTTGGTCAACACTTTTAATCTGGAAACTCATATCATTCGGTTCTAGAAATATTTTTTGAGTTATTACTTTGATGACTGTCTATTTTTTCTATCTGGGATGTATTAACATCTCTTATATTTTACTTTTTTTTTCCTAATTTTACTTTGCCATACATTTAAGATTCATTAGGGCTTTTACAACTTCATCTTGCTATCCTTTATTGTTTTTTTTTTTAATTTTCCACTTCTGCTAGATTTTTTTTAATTTATAGTTCTAATATCTTCTTCTTTAGCAAACTCAGTCCACAAAGCTAACAACTAAATACATAGCTGTTGGGAAAAATGTGTGTATTTGTGTGTGTGTGTGTGTGTGTGTGTGTGACTACGTGTGATGGGCAAATACCAAAAGAATTCCAGATTATGGAAATACCACTTTTGAAGAGAAGGCCAGGAGTGAAAATGTTATGCAGAGTGGTGTGTTAGGTGTGTTACTAAGTACACTGTGGGTTATGCATCTCCTTGACTCAAAGTGACTCTATCAGAGAATAATAGACATTGACTTGGGAAACTCTGGTGCCTAATGCTGTGTGAGAACCTAACAAGTGAGAGCAGCACCATGCTCTTTTTATATATATAGACACCTATAAATATTTCTCCCAGAGGTGTTATTCAGTCACATTCAAAGCAAAGGTCCTTTACTTTTATAATCCTGTTACCATGATCTATCTTTATATTTAATATACTAGTAGTTGTGAACCTGCATAGAAAATATTTTCCATAATAAAATACTTCTCAAAATATGTTATTTTCCAAGAAAAAGAAAAACATGTTAGCACAGTTCTCTCATGAAGTTTTATATTTACCAGTTAAGAGGAGAGATAACTTGTTATCATCACCCCAAAAGTAATTTAAAATAAATTGAGAACAGAGCACATGTTATTGCAGTTGCAGAAACTAGAAGGGGACTGGGCAATAAGTTCAAATTTCCCAATAACAAATAAATTGAATTTTGTAATCCCTAATCATTCAAAATCCATGTAGGCCAAAATAATGGATACATAAAGAAAACAATGGCTTATGCATAAAAATTATTAACTTCATACCTGTTTCAGCTTATTTATGTCGCCAACGTAACAGGGTAAACAGGAGATCATAAAGGAGAAAAATGGTGCAACTGAAACACAAAACGGTGAGACTCAAATGTATATTGAGATGGTAAAAATCTAGGTTTTGAATGTCTTTTTTGACATGAATCCCTATATTTTATTTTGTATAAACTACGAACTTTTTGTACAGCCTTACAATAATTATTTCAAAGATCATGAATATTCCCATAACACAGTAGGTCTATATTCTCGAGTACCATTAGTTCCCCAAGATACAAGTTAGTAAGAATAATCAATAATAATAATAATAATAATAATAATTCTTTATAAAAATATTTTATAAGTAATTCTTAGGAAAAAATGCTTTTTTTCACAAATTTTTATTTAAAATTCCAATTTCTCATCTACTGTCTTGCCAAGGGTAATTGAGATCAAAAAAGAAAGAGACAAAAAGAAAAATAAATGCTATTAGGCTCTGCAGTTTATTACAAGGCTGTCCTTCAACTACAAGCTTCATTGGACTCACCCCTAGACTTCTAGACTAGAATCAAAGTAAATTCATTAACTTTTCCCCACAGTTTTCTAAAGGATCCC
Source organism: Uropsilus gracilis (assembly GCA_004024945.1). Taxonomy (NCBI): domain Eukaryota; kingdom Metazoa; phylum Chordata; class Mammalia; order Eulipotyphla; family Talpidae; genus Uropsilus; species Uropsilus gracilis. The sequence goes on from PVHY01010763.1 coordinate 5,334, forward strand.
CTTCTCATTTCTCATTTTCTCCCCAGGTCTTTCACCTCCAAAACTAACTCCTCTGAAGCAAGGAATTTCCCACAGTAAACCATCAAGGAGAGGCTTATGATCTAAAATAGTTCTTGAGAATTCAGGTTTGAGCCAAAGGCATCTCTCTAACCTTGCTCAGCTAATCATGACCTGTTCCTACATATGAAACCCCAGTAGCTTCTGTCTTTTCTCTAAGAATTGTCCATATGTGGACAAATACGTCAGAATCAGGTAAGTCAAGTGCATTAAATTCTAAGAGGATTTCTCCATGAAATTACAGCCTTTTCTTTCCTCCTCCATCAAACAAGGTCACAGATTATGTATTATTCTCTTTTTCTTCTGTACTGGGACTGGTACCAAGGATTGAGCCAAAGTGGAGTTGCGATGGCATTGGGATAATCCTACTTGCACAACCTGGATGCCCTATGAAGGATAGGGAGGATATGATCCAGACTTGAGCTCAGAGGACCTATTAAATGACTGTTTCACAGCCGTCATAAGACAGATTAACATGGAAGTCAAGATAGAGGAAAATGGTTGGTCTGAGAGACATTTAGGAACAAAAATCAATAGCACTGAATGATGAATTTGAAATAGAAAACATAGTAAATAAAAAGCATCCTATCCTAGTTTGTCACTTATTATAAAAATAATCTCACTTTTTACTAAATGCTGGGTCTTTTTTTCAGAGATGGGGAAACAACAGTGAACTTTTAAGAAACGAAAAAGAAAAACCTGTGCTGCCATCATGAAATTTGCAATAGCATGCTTTCCTGAACATGGAAATGTTTACAGAATTATTTGGGAAATGGTATGGTGAATCAAGGAAACAATTGACTTTATCCCATTTCAGGAGGTCTAGACTGAGAGATGCAAACAATGCTTATAGATTGCAAATTCAGAAGCTGAACATATGTACAAGAGTTCATCTTCTTTATAAATAAAACAGTAGCAGCATTGAGATAAATGGCAATGGCATTCAACCTCAGTGCTAGGGACCAATGGACAAGAGTAAGGACCCTTCAGAATTACCATCTATCTAATTCATCCACATGGGCATAGTGGTAGCCAGTATCTTATCTTTTTTTAAGTAAAAATATTTAATTGATTTGTTTTTTTACATCATTGTCTGCCCTGGCATTCCTCCACCACCTTGTCACCCATGAACTATCACCTTTATCTTTTGTACCCATCCCACCCTAATTTCCCCTCCCCCTATCTTGCTCTATATTTCAGTTCTGCTGGCAATTAGTTTTAGATTTTTCAGATCATCCAGCATTTCTCTTTTTCTTTCTCTTTTTATTTCTGCTAGCATGATTCCTTCTAGCTCCATTCATGTTGACCCGAATGACATGTTTGTCTTTTTGAATTAATGAATAATATTCCACTTTGTACATAGACAACAGTTTTTTGATCCATTCATCAAACTGGGGCATTTGAATTGTTTCCACATCCTGGCTATTGTAAATAGTGCTGGCAACACACATCTGAATACAGGTGTCCTTTTGAATTTAGTGTTTTTATCTCCTTTGGGTAGATTCCTAGGAGTGAGATTGCTGGATCGAATGGTAGTTCCATTTTCAGTAGTTTGAGGGTCCTTCACACATCTTTCCACAGCAGCTAGACCAGTTTACATTCCCACTACCAGTGTGAGAGTATTTCTTTCTCTCCACATCCATGACAGCACTTGTTGTTGCCCTTATTTTTGATGTGGGCTATTATTACTGGTGTAAAATGGCATCTCATTGTGGTTTTGATTTGCATTTCCTTGATTATTAGTGTTGTTGACCATTTTTCATATGCCTGTTGGTCATTTGTATTTCCTCTTTGGAGAAGTGTCTTCTTAGTTCTCCCCATTTTTTGACTGGACTTTTTGTCTTGTTTTTGTTAAGTTTATGAGTTCTTTGTGAATCATTATCAGACCTTTATCATTGTGTGTAGAGCAAAGATTTTCCCCATTCAGCTGGGTTTCTTCTTGTTTTGGTTATTCTCTTTTTTGTTGTACAGAAGATTTTTAATTTGATGTAGTCCCAGCTGTTTATCTTTTCCTTCATTTTTTTAGTATCTGTAGATGTGTACTAAAAAAGATTCCTGAAGTGTAAGTATTGGAAAGTTTTACCCACATTTTCCTCTATATAATTTATGTATTCAGTTCTTACATTCAAGTCTTTTATCTATTTTGAGTTGATTTTTGTCCATGGTCTATTTTCATCTTTTTGCATGTAGCTGTCCAGTTTTCCCAATACCATTTATTGAAGAGACTACCCTTGTTCCATTGTTTGGTTTTTGCCTCTTTGTCAAAAATTAGTTGAGCATATATACGTGACTTTATTTCTGGGCATTCAATTCTGTTCCATTGATTTGTGTGTCTGTTTTTATTACAGCACCAGTTTGTTTTAATCATTATTATACTGTAATATAATTCTTTTTTTCTTTTTTGGTCAGGAGTGCTTTGGCTATTCAAGAACTTTTCATTTCATATAAATTTCAGTAATTTTTGTTCTATTTCTTTAAAGAATGTCATTGGAATTTTCATTGAGACTGCACTGAATCTGTAGATTGCTTTTGGCAAGATGTCCACTTTGATAATGTTAATTCTTCCTATCCATGAGCAGGGAATGTTTTTCCATTTCTTCAAGTCTTCTATTGCTTTTTAAAATGTTTTATAGTTTTCTTTGGATAGGTCTTTCACTTATTTTGCTAGGTTTATTCCGATGTATTTAATATTCATTGGTGCAATGGAGTGTTGCTTTTTTTTTAATTCCTTCTTCTTCTGTTGGATGTTTTGCATATAAGAAGGCTACTGATTTTTGTGTTGATTTGGTAGCCAGCTACTTACTAAACTGGTTTATTGTTTCAAGTAGTTTTTCTGTGTATTTTGGGGGATTCTCAACATAGAGAATCATATCTTCTGCATAAAATGATAGCTCTATTATTCTTTCCTTATTTGTATTCCATTTATGTCTTTCTCTTACCTTATTACACTAGCTAGTACTTCCAGTACTATGTTGAAAAGTGGTGATGAGAGTGGTCAACTTTGCGTGGTTTCAAAACTTATTGAAAATGATTTCAGTTTTTCCCATTAAGTATGATGTTTGCTGCAGGTTTGTCATAGATGGCCTTTATTAGTTGAGGTATGTTCCTTATATTTTAAGTTTTTCAAGGGCTTTTATATTGAATGAGAGTTGAACTTTAGTGTATGCTTTCTCTGTATTTATTGATATGATCATATGATTTTCAGTCTTCCCCTCCTTGATGAGATGGATTACTTTAATTTACTTTCAGATCTTGAAACATCCCTGTGCTCCTGGGTTAAATCCCACTTGATCATGGTGAATAAGCCTTTTTATGCAATATTGTATCCAACTTGCCAGGATTTTGTTTAGAATTTTTGCATCTGTGTTCATTAGGGATATTGGTCTATAGTTTTCTTTCTTATTGCTACCTTTGGTTTTGATATTGACATGTTTGCTTTCTAGAATGTGACAGCTTTATTTCTCAATTTTTTTGGAAATGTTTTAGTAGAATCTGAGGTTATCATCTTGGTGATAATTTCAAGGTTCTACTAAGTAGTTTGTTCTGTTCTTTCTTGTCAGTTTTCTGTTGGTTTGGATCTTAAGGTTCCTTGTAAAGTGTCTTGGAGTTGAGATTTGGTGGTGACAAATTTCCCAAGACTTTGTTTTTCTGAAAATGTTCTTAATTTACATTCATACGGGAGAGATATGTGCTGGCTATAGTATTTGTGGCTGAAATTTTTTGTCTTGCAGTTGTTCAGATATATGACTGCATTCTCTCCTTGCTTGGAGTGTCTCCTCAGAGAAAGCAGAAGTCAATCGGATGTAAGTTTGTAAGTTAAAAAGTTACAAAGATAACTTTGTAAGTTATTTGTTTCCTTTCTCTGTTCATTTCATTATTCTTTCTTTATCTTGGACTTGCACATTCTACAATTATGTGTCTTGCTGTGACTTTCCTTTTACTGAAGTAGTTTGATGCTCTTTTGGTTTCTCGTATGTCTATTTTCATTTTCTTCTTTAGTTTAGGGAAGTTTGCCTCCATTATTTCCTTAAATAGCTTTTCAGTTCCCATGAATTTCTCTTCTCCTTCTGGTATTCCAATGACCTTGAAATATTCTGTCCTCGTGGTAACTGATAAACCTCTGGCTTTTCTTCTGTCCTCTTCTTTTGTACTTCCCTTTCCTTCTCTCTACTGGTATTTTTTATTTGAGTATCTTCTAGACTTCTGATGAATTCTCTATTTTCTCTAGTCTATTTTCATAATTTTTCCCTGCATTTTAAACTCTTCTACTGCTCTTTTTATCTCCTAGATTTCCCTTTTTTAAGAATTCAATCTCACAGAACTGAAACCCCTGAAATAAAGACATGCATATATAGTCAACTAATCTTTGACAAAGGAGTGAAAAACTTACATTGGAACAAGGACAGCCTCTTCAATAAGTGGTGCTGGGAAAACTGGAACAACATGCAAAAAAATGAGCCAAGATACCTCCCTCACACCATGTACAAAAACCAACTCAAAATGGATAAAAGACTTGAAGGTTAAGACCTGAAACCATAAAATACATAGAGGAAAACCTGGAAAAAACCCTCCATGAATTACAATTCAGAAATCCATTTTTGGCCACATCTATAAATGGCAAAAAAAATGAAGGAAAACATAAACAGCTGGAACTAAAAAGCTTCTTTATCAGCAAAAGAGACAAAAGAAAAAAGCAAAAAGAATCCCAACTGAGTGGGAAAAAATGTTCACCCTCCATAAAAGTGATAAGGGTCTGATAACAAAGATACACAAAGAACTCACACAACTTAACAAAAACAAAGCAAAAAAAAAAAAAAACCCAGTTAAAAAATGGGGAAAAGATCTAAAAAGACACTTCTCCAAAGAGGAAGTCCAAATGGCTATCAGGCACATGAAAAACTGTTTAGTGTCTCTAGCAGTAAGGGAAATGAAAATCAAAACCACAATGAGATACCACTTTACACCAATAAGAATGGCCTACATCCCAAAAACAGACAAGTGCTGATGTGGATGTGGAGAGAAAGGAACACTTTTACACTGCTGGTGGGAATGTAAACTGGTCTAGTCACAATGGAAAGCAGTGTGGAGGGTCCTCAAATTAATGAAAATGGAACTACCATATCATCCAGCAATCGCTCTTCTGGGAATCTACCCAAAGGAGACCTCAATGTGGGTACAAAGTTCAGATGTGCTCATATGTTTATTGAGCAATATTTATAATTGCAAGGACCTGGAAACAACCCAAATGCCCCAAGACAGATGACTGAATGAAAAAGAGGTGGTATATATACACAATGGAATATTATGCACCAATTAAAAATGACAAATTTAGTGATTTTTTTTGGTAACATGGATATACCTAGAAGAAATATTATTGGCAGAAACAAGTCAGAAGGAAAAAGACAGAAATCAAATGGTTTCACTAATATATAGACAACCAAATGAAAGTACACAACTCGGGGAGGGGACCAGCTGGAGTGGCCAGGGAGGAGAGGTGGCGGGTGAGCCCCCAAGGATCACAATGATGTGAAATATATAGATATATATATATATATAAATTATCTTAAAAAAAAACTGACACCTGAAAATAAATATGAATTGGGTTCCCCAACACTTGAAATTTGTAATGGATGGTAAGTAAAGTTCATCTTGAATTCATGACAAAGATATCATTTCAAGATAAAAAGGGGATGTCATCCTGATAATGTCCATGTCAAAAAAGAAAAAAAATCTTATATATTAATTTCACAGAGAGTACCCAGAGTATATTAGTTTTTGATCATTTATCTGGGTTTTCTATGTAAATTACAACTTTGAAGGAACCAGGTCCAGAGTAATTTGTTTTAAACTTCAGAGTACTATTTTTTTCATGAGACTTTCAAATTTCAAATTTCAAATCTGATTTAAAAATTAAGAAGAAAAAAAAGAATTCAATCTCTTTCTTCAATTCTTTGATTGTTTTCAATATCGAATCTCACTTTTTTTTCTATTTCTTCTCTTAACTCTTTAATTGCTTTAGTTGAGGTGAGTTAGGATTCTTTCTCAGTTTTCTGCTCCTTAGCATATTATTCATGACATTTCTCTTTAATTTTTTCTATTTCTTCTTTCATCTTTTGGCTGTTTTATTATGGTCAGTTAGGATTCTTTATCTGACTGAAGGTGTAATTTTTCCGTGTCCACATTATTGGATTCTGAGGGCTGTCTTTCCTTTGGTGGAATATTATTTCCTTAAGTCTTGCTTGAACATTTGTGGTTTTTTTCTTTCCTTCCTATTTGTCCTCAGAATTGCTCTAAGCATTGGGCCATGGTTGTATTTTTATCTGTTTGCATGTTTCTTGATGCTCTTTGCCTGTATGTGTTTGTTCTACCTTGTGCTTTTGTTTCTGTGTTTTTTTGTGGTTTTAGTGGACTTTTGCGTTGGAAGATGCTCTCTTACAGTCAGTGGGGCTATCCACTGAATATAGTTTTCAGCTGTTGGGTCTCTCATTTCATTTCTGGGAGTTTTCTCCCCTCTAGCTGTTTAGGAATACTTGTTGTTCCGTGATTCCTCGGGGCTTGCTAAGTCTAATGGTGTCCACAGTTCAGGTTGGGCTTACCTCACTCTCCCCTTTAGCATGAGTGTGCACTCTTTTCTAGGCTATGGATGTTTCTTGATTCTTGATTCTTTTCTTGGCATTGACTCTGTGGTGCTGGCTTTTGTTGACACCTGGGGAGTCCCAGAGACATCAGCTCCACCCCAGCACTTCCACTGCTCTTCTGTCACCCACACTTGCTCTTCTGTGGCCACCACCACTGGCTGGGCACAGCGCACACATAAGTTGCACACCATTATGCACTGTCCTGTTTGTGAGCTCCTGTGTGCAGCTTGTCACTCTTGTTAGGTTAGTACTTGGGAGTCTCAGAGATATTGGCTCCCCTTTCTTGTCCAGCACAGCAACTTTAACATCTACTTTGTATTTATCAGAATCATGCCAGTGAAACAAGAAAATGGTGCAGGCGGTGAACCCCAAGATGATGCAATTTCCTTACCAGGTTCTTGCTACTTAAAGTTGTGAAAAGTACACCAAAGACACATGCATACACACAGGTGAGTGAGCAAGAGAGGTAAGTTTATTTAAGAAAAGTGAAATGAAAGATCAGAAATATAAAGAATACAGAAAAGTAGGCTACCTTGGGATGGCCAAGCCCAAACACCAGTGTCTTATCTTAAAAAACCAAATCCATATGGTGATATATAATCTCCTAATTTAATATTTTGAAGTTGGCAATCAATTAATAGAAATGTTTTTAAAACAAGAGACAGTCCAACATTGTGCAAGATGAAGAAATATCTATTACCCAATATCAGACACATGGCTTCCCAGTTTCTAAACTTTGCCTAGAAATTCTGGTAGAAAGGCAGCTTTTTCCAATGCTAGATAAACAGAATCATGTATGAATTGAATCATTGATTAATATTCAAGGAAAAATATAGTATGTTCTTATCTAGTATAGTATTGCTATGCTGAAAAAATACATTAAAGTATCACCAATATCAGTCCCCATTCACTGAGTACTGTACTAAACAATTCACTATCTGAGGAGACACTGATTAAATGAATCATGATAACTATATTTGTAAAATCTATGACATTATTTTCATGTTTTTGAAGTGCAAGAATATTTTGTGTATTTGTATAGTCTGGTGGTATCTTTCCTTTACTCTCTAAGACTTTTTTTCTCTTTGTCATGTAGGCATTTCAAACAGATACTAGAAGAGGTTATATTCTAAACACTAGTTTAGACTAGAGAAAGGATTTGAATCAATATTTCAACCAAGTTCCATATAAGTGAAAGATGCAGAGTATGACACCAAATCTCTTCCCTCTGTGTAACTCCTAAAGAATCAAAACTTCAAAGGCAGATTTTTAATGGTCAGCAAAGTTGGACATACCTCTCCTAGTATCACTTTGAAATATCTATAATGGCAAAGAAATACATGAAAAATCATTAAACTGGAAGCTAGCATTTGCGGCCCCAAAAGTCATAGAAACTTGGAGAAACTAATAAATCACTACATGACCTGTGTGTCTGTCATGAACTCCATCTTTATACTAACTTACAGCCAGGACCCCATGGCAGACATCTTCATTTTCTCCCAGCTCTTTATTCTGAAGTGAAATTTTCAGCTAATCAAATTGATCCAAAATAAAGCCCAAATTTCCCAATACATTTTGTAGGTAGATGTGGCCATGAGGTTAATTTCTAGAGTGAAACTTAAGTGAATATACCCTAGGCAGCTTCTAAGAATCTTCCCTAAAAGAAACCTAGTATATGTCCTTTCCTTTTCTCTCATTCTCTTTCTCCTGCATTCTTTCTGAAAAATGTAAATGCTGCCATAGGACCATAAGGAAAATGCTCTCATTCCAGAATCTTGAAATAATAAGCTAAAAGAATTATGTCATTATGAGTTTTCCTTGTTGATATAACATGAAAATTTTACACAAGAAAAGGAGTTAAAAGAGTTTTCATCCTTGGATAAAATCAAAATACTCTTGTTTGTGCTTTATAACCAATCTCATTCTGTTCTAGTGAAAAAACACTGGGTGTTGCCAGTCAAAAATAAGTCTGTCTCCTTTAAAGTGAAGTGACATAGCCTGGCCTAACTATCACCTACAGACCTAAGCCTTGCTTCTAGGCCAAAGGTTGTTTTCAGCCCAAGAGTCTCCTGGTTCCAGGAAATCAGGTGCAAGCTTGCCTCTGACAAATCAGAGGGTGACAAGCTCCCTTGACTGGTTGTCCAATGGAGACCAGCCAACCAGAAGACAATCTGTTGGCACCAGATCACCGCAATGGCCACCAGGACCTAAAAACTGTATAAAACACTGGACTCAGGGGACAGAGGGAGTCCAGACTCCATGTTCTGATGGGACCACTTAGGCGGTGGACCAGGATGAAGATGAACCCTAGCTAAAGCTAGTTCATAAAGCCTTTCTCGTTCTTGCAGCATGTGTGAGTGGAGGGTATTTATTCCGAAACCCATGACACAGATTTAACAAAAGTTACTCGGTCTCCAACAAAGCTCTCTTCACCTTCCCAAGATGTCATCTTAATCAACCATTATCTTCATAATAGCAATAAAAGAGGGTCCTTTACAACATACTATTTCTGCGCCAGGGCCAGCCCCTGCTTAAGGGGCTGTATCACACTGTTCTCTAGAAAACAATGTCTATGTTCACTGAATCTGCATTGTTGGTCTCCCCTCCTCCCCAATCTCATGGCATCCGTTCACTAATACTACTAGCTGAGTGTGGATACAGTCTGTATAATTCTGAGTTCTCCTGGTTCTGGCCCCAGGTCTCTGCCAGTCTAAGAGAACTCTGCCCTGTGAAACACATTCTCCATCTGCTATGAGAAATTAGCATCATGCATTTATCACTCCACCTCCTCTCTCCTGATGAGCAAAGCTAAGTAGGAAATGTGGAATGACCAAGCAACTGTACCACCCCAGATGTTCCTCTAGTCTCCCCTAATAGAACTGAATTGCCTTTGACCAAAACTTAGCCAGGTGGAGAGCTCCATTGGCAGAATTGGTTAGTGCAAGGTATTTAAATTTAGTAAGGTGTGTGTAAGATAGACCTGTCCATGAAGCTTTCAGTAAATTCCTCAAACTTCCCATCCTGTGTTTCCTTCACTCATCTTTTCAAAAAAATTATTTTACCTCGGACTTCTTGCTAATCACTTTCCCATGCTCAGCAGGTAAAATAATGTAGTTTCTCTGATTTCAGCACTATGACTTGACATTTGAAGAGAAAATTGTAACTGAGAGTTATTTTTTTCTCTTAACAAAGTCTGACTCTCAAGACTGCACTCTTCCGAAATGCCTCCAATTCTTACAATCTCTCTGTTCCAGGTGGTGGTATCCATCCTCGACTTGCCAAGGGAGTGATAAGCCTTCTTGGTGGTTTAGTTTCACACTATTAGACTCATTTACAACTGAACTGCATGCCAGTATGTGAAATAAAGGTAGGTATTGGAAAAGTACTGGAAAAGTCCAAATGGAACAGTTTGAGCTATTGTAGACAACTCTTCTCAGAATCTACCTGAATTGTGCTCAGAATGATGGGCCCATCTTTTATTCATTTGCTCTTTCACTTGGTATTTGTAATCATGGATATTTTATCACAGACTCTAGCTTGGTACTAAATAAAGAAAGAAGTCCTCTGACAGCTGCACAAGGAGCTTAATTAGGAACCTCTTTAAGTTTACTTTAAAATGCATAATTGATGCCGAAACATGTGAAGTAAATAGCACCCCCTTAACATCTTCACAATATTTTCAAAGTTGCTGATTGTCACATTTGTTTCAGATCGTTTAGAAGATGTCATTTTCTAGCTCCTTTTTATCTTAATCCAGGGCCACGTTTCAGTTTAATAATTCATTAGCAGCTCTTTGGAACTTATTGCCTGCTGCGTTTACTGAAGACTGATTAGCAATTTTATCGTTTCTAAGTTTTCTGTATATATTTTCATAAGTGTCATCTCCTGCTGATTCTAATACTTTCTTGTTTCAAACAACTTTTTCTCATTTTCTCCTGCTTTGCCACTGTGCATCTATCAATCATGTCTGCCCCCAGAGTATATGCATCCTTGATGTCTGAGCTCCTGTTGGTCACTCCACATCACACAATGCCTGTTTTAATGGCATATTCATATTTCAAAAAAGCGATGTTTGTCCTTCTATCCAATAATCAGCAACACCAATCAGGTGTGCACTCAGTGACCTAAGGGATAATTGGACAAAACACAGGCATTGGAGTAAGACCTCCTGGAATTTGAAGTTTGCTTCTATCACTTTCTCTCTAATTGACTGCAAACCAATTTTCTTTTGCTTAACTTCCATAAATTTCAACCTATTCATCTGCAAAGCTGTAATAATACCTACTTCCTACAGTTGCTGTGGGGAATAGGTGAGAATATATGTGAAATATACACAGCTATACCTGAAAAATAACATGTTTTGCTAACAATTTTTTTCATTAATTTTTATCCTTTCTCTCCTCATTCCATTTTTAATCAAGTTACATTAATTAACGTTTCATTGGGTCAAGTAAAACATATATAGCATTATCTCAGATACTGAAATAGTTCTCTTACTTTAAGTCCTAGGTATTCCCAATTTTGTTGTTCCATGTTGTTTATAGTGCATTACATTGGAAAAGTTCTACCTCAAAAAGCTGTTCAATAAGGTTAATTGCAATTCCTCCAAAAGTTCTCTAAACTGCTATTTGCTCACTTCCTATCACACTAAGATCCGAAAGGTAGACTTGGTAGTACTGACAGATGTAAATCATAACTCTTTGCAAGCGCACAGATGAGTCATGCATGGTAATTACAAGATCATGTATAAAAACAATATTCTGCAAACCCAGACTAACCAAAATTAGCATTCACAGATTCTACCTAATGGCTGTTGGCACTGTAGTTAGAGAACTGAGACTTTCAATCAAAAGACATCACTGATAGCTTTTTCTAGAGATTCTAAATGCTACACAATCCAGTTATTCTAATATAGACATAAGCTTTAAATTTTGAAAACAACCCTCTATGGCTTTCTGGTTCCTCATGTTAAGTGCTCATTCTTGAAAAACTAAGAAATTCAGAGACATAACAAGAAGAAAGTGAAAGAAAAAAGACTTGATACGTATTGACCTTATGTATATCTATTAAGGTAGAACTTATTCTTAGATACGTGGTATTTTGGTTTTGTGTTTCGGTTTTTAATTCAGTTACATTAAAGAGGAGCCCTCCTTTTTTCACTTCTTCCATTTCTCAACTACTGCCAAAGAGAACATCAGTCCACAGGGAGACTCCTGTGAGAATAAAGGTAAGAGAACAATGTCAAGAAATACTAATGTGGGAGGCATACATTGCTTCATAGGATCAAGGAGAAAACAAACTCACTGCAAGACAACTCATTCCTTGTGTCATGTCTCAGAGATATGTTATCATGCCTATTTGAACTGAAAAGTAAAGTCAGACTTTCTGATGGAAATCAGTTCTGATTTAGCAGATTTTTTTGATAGAAAATGCCTTTGGAATATAAAATGTATCAGAAGTACTAACCATAAACTAAATTACCTAAATATATAGCTTCAATGATAAAATACATATTATATATATATATATATATATATATTTAAATCATTGGAACAGACTAATATTTGTAAAGCATGACAAAGCAAAAAGCATTAGAGGATAATGAGTTTTCAAGGTTTTTCACAACTTCTATGACTATGATATTGTTCTCTCACCCACCACCCACCCCCCCACCCCCACCACCCCTGCAAGACTGCACATGCCTCAGCCCAATGGGTGTGTGCATGTATAAGTAGGCACACCTAGCCTAGGAGGCAGGACTAAAAGGGTGGCATTGGCCTTGGGGGAAGGGAGAAATTCAAGTGACTGTTTCCCTGCCATGGGGCTATTTCCCTCTGTTCTCTATTAAAAATCCTGTGAAAACTGTTACATTTCCTCCACATCCTCTCCAGCACTTGTTGTTGCCCTTTTTTTTGGTTATGGGCTACTCTTACTGGTATGAGTTGGTATCTCATTGTGGTGCTGAATTGTATTTCCCTGACTATAAGTGACTTGATATTTTCTCATATATGCCTGTCAGCCATTTGTATTTCCTCTTTGGAGAAGTATTTTTTAAGTTCTTCTGCCCATTTTTACCAGGTTTTTAGCTTTATTTTTGTTGAGTCATATGAGTTTTTTATGGATCTTTGATATCAGATCTGTAAGTAGAGAGGACTTATTCAATTGGGTATATCTTTGTTTTGGCTGTTGTGTCTTTTGCTACACAGACGCTTTTTGGTTTGATGAAGTCTGTTTGTGTTCCTTCATTTTCTTTGCTTGTATAGGTGTGTCCTAAAAGATGTTTCTCTCACATAGGTTGTGGCATGTTTTACCTATGTTTTCATTAAAAAATAAAATAAAACCACTGGTTGCCTTGAGTGCATGAAAAATAATAAAAATAATAAAGTAAAATTCCTGTAAAGATAATGCGAATGGCACCAACATTCTTCTTTATCTACTAGAACTTACCCAGGCTGGGATGGTTGCAAGAAAAGCATTTTGATAGAATTGTAAGAGAAAAATCATAGGATTTCACCTATGCATGTTTCACAAAGACAACAAATGAATGAACTATATAAAACAAAAATAAACTTATACAAACTTTTTTTTAAAAAAATACAGTGTCTACCAGAAGGAAAAAGAGGAAGGGAGTTAAGTAAATAGGCAAAAGAGGTCAATTATTTTGTACAGGATAGAATGAGAATTTGGGTGGTTAACTTAATATAGCATTTATTGTAGATTTGATTTATAATTATGTGCACTTGACACTTATGTTATGAATCCCTTCTAGTTTAATTTTTGAATTTTTTTTAAAGTCCTCATTGCACATCATCTATAGGTTCATGGAAATTGGAATTTGAAAAATAACATATACCAGAACCATGTCCTCCAGCAGCACTATTTACTTCCAGGTCAGTCAGAATTTTCCTGTTCTCATGGTTATAATAAAATAGAATTCAAGAAAACAATGCTATTCCAGGATCTCAGGATACTGAGTCCCACAGAGACTGAGAGATTAGGGTGATCTTTTCTTTTTTTTTTTAAATTTATTTAGATATAAATTTCACAACATTATAATCTCAAGGTAATTGGAATGTCATTTCTAAAATGGTAAGTATAATTTTCAGATGAAAGCAACTTCTCTTAAATAATTATTATTAGACAGGATTTATTCCTGACACCATCTTTAACCTTTTTCGACCAATAATAGACTGGGGAAGGTGAAAATGTCCAGGTCATGGCAATTAAGAAATGTATAGCTCTATCTCAGTGATCTACGTCTATGGGTATCTGCTGTGTAGTTTAGAAAATCACACACTACCTTAAGATCACCCTAATCTCAAGGCAAATCCTTGAGATCAGGGTGATCTTAAGGTAGTGTGTGATCTTAAGGTAGTGTGTGATTTTCAAGGCAAATCCTTGAGATCAGGGTGATCTTAAGGTAGTATGTGATTTTCAAGGCAAATCCTTGAGATTAGGGTGATCTTAAAGTAGTATGTGATTTTCTAAACTACACAGCAGATACCCATAGACATAGATCACTGAGATAGAGCTATACATTTCTTAATTACCATGACCTGGACATTTTCACCTTCCCCAGTCTATTATTGGTCGAAAAAGGTCAAAGATGGTGTCAGGAATAAATCCTGTCTAATAATAATTATTTAAGAGAAGTTGCTTTCATCTGAAAATTATACTTACCATTTTAGAAATGACATTCTAATTACATGACCCCACTTAACCACAAAGGTTAGGAAGTTTAATCTTGCCAGTATATAAAAGAAGATCCAGTAATCAAAACTATCAATTAGCACGCCCAGTGGAAAATCCCAGCTACCCCTGATGAATGTATCTAGTATTAGGGATAGGCCTTTTCATAGGCTAGTTTCTGCAGGGTGGACAAAGGGCCTTTTGAGGCTTCCACTAAATGATCATCACTTTACTCTTGCTTAAAAATAAATAAAAAGGCATAGTGGGATGACCGTGGCAAAATATCTAAAGTAATGGAAAGTTCTTTGATGATCAAGATTTTTTAAGACTATAGATTTTAATAAGAATATCTATTCTCAAGGATAATTTGACAACTTCTTAAGAAAGGTGGTAATATTCTTCATTTCAGAATAAGGATTTCATGATAGTATCTTAGGCAAAGAAGTGTTGGGCCTAGTCTTACAACTAACTAATCAGAAGCAAGACTATGTAGTTTAAAGCTCAACACTTATGACTACTATATCCAGGGTGATAGAGAATGGGGGCATAACAAAGAAGGCAGGGCCAGAGAACAGGTCTATGATAAAAAATAAATAAATAACCATGGGTGCTTTAATGGTGGGTATAGAGTAGTGATATATATCTGAGGAGTGTAAACCTGTCCACCTAAATCATATACACATTGTAAATCAGTTCTAACCTCAATAAAATAATTCATTTCATTTAGATCTTTGAAGTATTGATATCATTAGATTGGAAACTGATACATTATTACATATCACATAAATTGTCTACTCCTGCTATTATTCCCAAGTTTGAAAATGTAGCTAGTTTATGGACTGGTCTTAGTGAAGTATAAGCATGTAATGATTTTGCTTTATAAACAAGTCACTTATTACAACTGTATTTGGTTGAATCACCATTCCTTATCCCCTCAACAGCATCCTAAATAAGTCCTAAGGTTTCCCCTCATTTTTAGTTAGTAAAAACTCCAATGCAATTCTGCAAAGCTTAATATTTCAAAATTATATTAACACTGTATTTGATTGTACATCTCTCCTACCCAACATCACCTATGACTTAGTCTAAAGGAGTGGATACCAGATCACCTTTGTCTTTGACCTTTCACCGGCATCACAGTAAAAGATCTCAGGCCAAGAATAAGATCCCAAGTCCCACACCCCCAAGTCCCTTCTCTCACTGATCGTCATGAAGGATTTTCTTGAAATGACCCCGTAACTTCCATCTGCTCCTCCACATCCACTCACAGCACCAGTTCTCTCCTCCAGGTCACTAGGAAGCTGACTTCTATATAATGTTTTAACAGGTGTCGTTTGACCACTGGCTTCTTAAATTAGGTCAAAAGAAGGCACTACTAGGAAATCAGAAGATGGAAGGAGATGATGAGGCACTTGCTTCCTTGACCCTGTCTGTTGGGCCATAACTTGCCAGAGACTGTACCTCTTCAAATGACCACAGGTCATATCAGGATGCCCTCAGCCTCAGTCACAGTTCTAGTTTCTATTAACTCTTTCCTCTCCTTGTTCTTTTGGGTTAGAGGTGAAGTTTCATAGGGAAGATGGAGTGACTCGGTTTCTTTGTCATCTCCTCACTGCAGCTGTACTGCCATCTGTGGCTCTGTTTTGCTCTAAGATTGCATTTCCCAGACATGATGTCATGTTATTGCAAAAAGCACTTGGGAACCTGAGAACAGGGGAGCACACACCAATGATTATGGCCACATGGACCCCCCCGAGAAAATGGGGTGCACACATATATTAATATATTATATAAATATACATTAATATAACATATATTAATACAGACACCTATGCTGAGTGGTGAGAGAGAAGAGAGGGAGAGGAGAGAAACCAGAGAGAAGTTAGTGAGCATGGAAACTGTGGGAGCTGGGAGGCCTGACTACTGCCTGCTTCCCAGCCTCTCTGCTACTCTGTCACCCTGTCTCCGTGCCCACTGGTCTCCCTGTCTACCTAGTTCCTTGCTTCAGCATTAAAGGCCTGTCAATTCTCTTGAGGGCTCCAAGAATCATTTTCCACTTGCCCAAATCAACTATGAACCTGCTCTGCCTGGGATGGTTGCCTTATAGTTTCCAAGTGTTGCTATAACCAGAAAGCATCCCCATGTTCTTGTTTCCCTTAAATCTTTCTTTCCTTCATTAAACAGTTCTTGCATTTGTCTCCTCAGTTGCCTGTTTGAATGTATCATCTTTTTTACTTTAAAGATATGGGAAAGGGTCAAACACCTCTTCTCTTGCCCCAAAAAGAAGAAAGGGAAAATCCCAGATCCCTCCCTATGATTGGGACTCACCATTGGAACAATGTCCTTCTTTTTACCTTCTGCCTCTCTCTCTCTCTCTCTCTCTCTCTCTCACTTGTTTGCTTCTTAAGAAAGAGATACAACTTGTGATAAAGTAAACAGGGTCAGTTTTCAAACCTCATTGTAAGGCCTACAGTTCCTGATTTCAAATGCCAGAAACTCTCTTTAGAACTTGTATCCTTTGTGTTTCCTTGTCCTTCATTCAGCAGTTTTCAATTCTGGGGCAACAGAAAAGTTCATTCAACAGGCTGAAAGGCCCATATTTATCAGGCGATACAGTAAAAACTCAAGATGTAAACAAATTGTTATAAATTGCACTAATTTTCTAGACCTGCATCTAATGGTGAGTCTGGCTCTTCACCATCTTGAATAATCAACAGTTAATGGAGACTTGAGGATTTAGCTCTATTTGCCTCATTACCTTCCCAAGAAAATAGCAAGTTATTCATACAGAATTCAAGCATTTGTTCTCTGAAGATTTTTATTGTGTTTTTAACACACATTCAATGTCAAAACAGTACTCCCAGGACGCTAATACAGACATTCATCTAATGGCATATTTAACAAAATAGCTGCTTTGAGAAAGAACAAGAGCATGATCCTTTAGAGGCATTGTGCTATATGTTTCATTTAGTTGTAATAAAACACTACCTGAGAGCTGTCTCCAGCTAACCTTATGCTTTATTTGCATTTTTTTAGCTTATTAAATGTGAAGGCATTCAGAGGTTGAGTGAAATTGCCAGCAAAACTGTATTTCATGTTGAAGATCAGCAGGGGCCTTTTGGAGGGCTTAAATTTTTCTCTGAGTGTCAGGAAATCAGATTATTGCATCCAGCTGCAAGCTGTTTTGATTGAACTGAAAGTCTGATTTAATTTGGTACAAATGGCAAATTGGCCCTCTATTTATCCTTGTACTACGTGTACCCACAAAGTATACAGTATTTTAGGATGTTCTAAAAAGTTGAAAACAGAAATGTGTTTCCAAAGGTTTCTTCTCCACACCTACACTATTGGTCAATTTCCACTGTCTACTGAAGATCAGGAAAAAAGACAATGCACAAACATTACTCCAATCCCAGCCCTCATATTGTTGAATGTATTCATTCATTCACCACATGTATATTGTGGAAGGCACATGAGTTCCATGATAAAATGGAAAAAAAGCTTGGCATATTGCTTCTAGGTAACTATAAAAAGGTGGCCAATTTTAAGATTATGCCATACTCTATGAGAAAAACTGATAAACAATATAGAGAAAGAAAATCTTGCAATATCAGAATCTTTTTAAAAGGAATTGTTTGGTTTCATTAAATAGTCTGTTTCATCATAGCTTTCAAAAATCAGTCTATATTAGCACATGTTCAGAAAAACAAAAGAACTTGAAAATTAAAATATTATTTCCATGCCCTACTTCAGAAGTCACTCACAATTTCTGAGGTTTGCAGTTGAGAAAATAGACAACCTTGAAGCACACATATAATGATGTTTCAAGCTGGATCAAAGCAAATGTTCATGTGGGAAAAAAATTATGTCCATTTTGATATATAAAAGCTATAAAGTGAATGCTGGATGGTCTTCTTCTAAGAAGTTTAAAGCAAGAAAAATGAGGTTATCACCAGGTTCCATTGAAGGACAGGAAAAGCAATGAGTTTTCTCAGTGACTCTTAACACTTTTTTCATTTAATAGAATTGTATTTTCAGAGACATAAAATCATGAAGTTTAGATAGGCAGCAAGTCACAAAAACAATCTTTAAAAAACAAAACGTCATCATTTTTTTTCCTTTCTGATGCCAAATCAGCTATCGGGATTTTCTACTCTGCAACTTCACTATTTATATCTTCAGCTCAAATCATTTATATCTTCAACTCAGCTACCAGATTTATGCCAGGTCTCCAGCTACCAGGTCTCTTTGTGAGCATTTTGCTTACTTGTTCTAAACAAATACAGAATTTTAAATTAGATGCCATATTTTAGCCAAGAAGTTCACAGCATTAAACTTCTTTATGCTCACAACATAAGTCTTTTGTGCTTCTACAATGCTATCCAAACCTGTCATTAGGGCAACAGCCATGCTTTCTTTTCTTTTCCTCTTGAAATATATGCTGGTGCCCAACCCTCACAATGCTTGATGCGTGAGGGAACAGGCCCTCCCAGAGAATGGCATAATTTGGGGGGAGGGGGGCAATATAATTTAGCTTATAATATTTCTTGCCCTACTGTTTATTCAAACATAAAATAAGAAAAGTAATTTCAAATATCGTTATTGCCTAAAAAAATGCAGTTATAATTTACTAATTACAGGATACGCTACATAGAGCAGAGACAGGACATCAAAATATTTGTTTATCTTGAGCCACCCCATTTATATATCTTCAAATCTTATACATTTTAAAGCGCTCTTGGAAAATGGAAATTATTAAGGTCAGCAATTTCCACTGGGTGTAGTTCTAGAGAATACTATAGTTACTATAAAAATATCTGAAAAAGGAAGTAGGTATGATTTTTTTTGTTAAGGGAATTTCAGGCTAATACATGCTAATAAATGCTGAACTGAACTTATTAAGATAAAATGTTCTTGTAAATCAAATGATAGTCATTTTCTTAAAAAAATGATGATAGCAGGTGTTCCAATCTGAACCATTCATTTGCAGCATGATTTAAAATTAGCAAATGTCAACATGATAGAGGATTGGTTTCTGAAAATACAGATTAGGCAGTCCATGTTCAATGCATGCATTGAAGCATAAATGTTAATCCTTCATGGTGCTTTTCCATTTGCAGTATGCTTCACATACATTAGGTTATTTGCTGCTTATTACAACTTTGTAACAGAGGAAACAAGAATATTTTTATTATTCTCATTTTTTTCAGGCAAGGGTGTCAGGGTTCAGAGAGATTTAATAACTCATTAGTGCCACATAATTTATGTGGTATAAACTCTAGACCAAAAATTAAAAAGCAAGCCTTCGACTATCAACCCTATACTTGTTGCAACATATCATGAAAAACAGCCAGTATTTCAACTGTTCTGCACAGAATAATAGGTCCTAAATGTAGAAAATAAGACAGACTTCACGTCTGCTGCACCCAGCATATGAAGTAAAGGCAGTGGAGAGGAAAAGATTATCCACACTTTTTTCCATTACCTTCCCCTTCATTATTTGCTCAATGATTGATAGGGTTTGTTTTTTTTTTTTTAAACATACATTTGGTCTGATTATGCATTTTGATTTTATTTTTCTAATTGTATTCTAATTAATATTTTTCTATACATAGTTTTGTCAAAAGTGAATTCAGATATAGTGGAATTTATTTCA
Source organism: Uropsilus gracilis (assembly GCA_004024945.1). Taxonomy (NCBI): domain Eukaryota; kingdom Metazoa; phylum Chordata; class Mammalia; order Eulipotyphla; family Talpidae; genus Uropsilus; species Uropsilus gracilis. Next base: position 25,374 of record PVHY01010763.1, read on the forward strand.
GCCTTCCACTAGATACAAAAAAAAAAAAAAAAAACCTCCATTAAAGCATAAATGAAAAGAATTGAAGGTGCATAGTGGCTTTTTACTGTGGTTCAATGTATAATGGCCCACTTTGACAGATAAATGGCTAATATTTCACAAAATTGTCTATTTTCTCAGTGAAGCAAGATATCTCTTCTTTGCACATGGTTCACAAATTACAAATCTGTTCTGATTGCTGGTAATGTTAGGGACTGGATGATTAAAAGAGCATTTGAATGATAATGCTTTCCTTGTATGCAACCCAAGAAAGAGTGTAAGGGGAAAATATACCCATGACTCAAAACCTAAGTTCCTTTTAAGGAAGAAAAGGTAGTATCTACCAAGATTTGGATATAAACACTGGGAGAGAAAATACAGAATTAAAATGAATGAACCCCCCCCATTACCAAAATCAGAGGTGAAACTAGGGTAGTAACATCACCTGCTCTATATACACCACTGTTCTTCAATGCAGACAAACCAACAGACCACAAAGCTGTAAATTCCCACTAACCAGAGGGATCAATAGCAACTCATTGTAGTCATTTGAAATTTAACAACAGGAAAAATACCAAAAACAGGACTCATGCAAAAAATCAGAACAATGTTAAAGTTTTTAAAATAAGTTTTATAGTTTTTAAGTTGTTTTTAATTACATGTTAGGGGCTAGGGACAATATAATATTTTTAGTGCTTACTAAGAATTCTGTAGGTCTTACACAGTTTTCACTTTTGACCCCTCTGCCTTGCTTGTTTTAGAGTTGAAACATACACTACCAAGAAAGAGGATTCATAAATTAAAGTCAGAATAGGAGCAAACAAAAGAATAGGATTCAGAAATAAGAACTGGGTTCTTTTTGAATTGCATTTCTAGGATGAGAAGAGTAAGAGATGAAAGAGAGAGATGGCCTTTGTCCTGATTAAAATTTTAACAGACTCTAGGTCACACACTTCTCTTTTCTTAGGGCATTTACTATAAAAACTTGTAATTCTTCCTCTATCCTTTTGAGATTTAAACCATTTTTAAAGTCTTGTAAGATTTACCACCCAAGAATATCTTTCACAGAGACCTAAGAGCCATCAGACATGTGTTTTGCAAACATTTTCTCCCATTTAGTAATTTCAGTCTTTTCATTAGTCTAAAATTCAGTCTTTTCATTAGACTAACTGTCTTTCCCAGACATTTTTAGTCAGGTCAATTTTTCATCAAATTTTAATTGAATATCAATTAATCATTTTTTTCTTTCGTGGGTTGTGCTTTAGGTGTTGTATCTGTAAATGCATGTCAACATCAATATTCAGAATTTTATTCTAATGAAGTTGGGAGACTAGAGATTTCCAAATTACATATATCTGCAAACAGACTCCATTACACAACACCTATTATTTGTCCACTGTTTCCTCCTCTGGTAGAACTGTGGACTTTCAGAGGTAGGAAGGGGTAAAAGGAAAGTGTAATTTGCCATAAGTTCAGACACATATTCTCTCTGCCCATTTTATCTGTTGTATTATTCTGAGTAAACACTTTCGTGTCTTCACTAGTTGATGGCCTTTTTAAGGCCAACACTCATCATCAAATTCAAGGTTGGTTGGATTTTCTCCTGTTTTCTTACAGATGTTATATTATTTTGCATTTTATATGTTGGTCAGGTGTGCAGGACATGTCTGAGGTCAGTGGAAAAGAACTGGACAACCTTGATGGTTGTGCAATAGGAAAACAGTGCTCAAGGTAGGAACAAACTCACAGCTGTCCTTTGCTCTTCTTCCAGAGCGAATTGTGGGGAAGACATTTCAAGAAAGCAGTGCCCACACTTTCCCTCTTTAAGATCTTGGGAGTTTGACTACAAGTGCCTTCTCTCGTAGTTAGCAGGCTCCAGGCTTCCTCTGCTCTGGTATGTGCTACATGGCAGTCACTCACTCTATACTTCTAAAAGGTTCTAAAGATGAACAGGAGTGAAATGCAACTTGCTAAGAAAGAGAATTATATGTCTCTTTCAAAGTGAGCACAGGCCAGTACTCGCAAGTTTATTGCAGCACTATTTACAATAGCCAGAATATGGGAACAATCCAAATACCCCAAAACAGATGAATGGATCAGAAAAATTGTGGTATGTGTACACAATGGAATATTATTCCACAATCAAAAAAAGACAAATTTGATGCATTCATGATACCATGGATGGACCTAGAAGGAATCATGCTAGTGGAAAAAAGCCAGGAAGAAAAAAGAGAAATACTGATAATCTCACCTATATGTAGGATATAGGGAAAGCAAACAAACAAAAGGACAAGGAAAACTTAAAACCAACAAACTGTCAACAGAACTAAAGCATAAAGCAAGGAAGAGGGGAGGTAAGATCAGGGGAGGGATAGGCACAAGAGATTAAGATAATGTTCATGGGTGACAAGGTGATAGGAGAACCTCAGGATAGACAATGATGTAAAAATAATACACATGTGCAATCAAAAAGAAAAAGTGAACATGGACATAGAACAGCCCTTCATGATATTGATCAAATAAAACTTTGAAGAAGACACATCTCCACGAACTACACATATATTGAATGAGGAACTAAAGAATCATCCTTATGGTTAAATATCAGACAGCTGATCCATTCTAACAAATGTTAATCAATTTTGGAAAGGTACTTAACTGTAAAAAAGAGTGAATCTCCTTTTGAAGCCAAATACTATCCACAGAACAAGATTGCCTTTATGCTCTTGTTTGATGCTCTTACACTGCCCACAAACTCTTTACAATGAGCTATCAATAAAGCTTGGCTTCTAAATGTCCCTCCACAAGTGAATATATGCTGAGCTATGGGTTCTGGAAAAAAACTGATCACCTCTTGAGACTCAAGGTCCACTTTGTGGTGCTATTCTTAGCTCCTAGTTCTCTAGTAAGTCAGAAGTTGTATTTATTTGCAGGTTTCTGAATCTTTTACAGAGCATACATAAGGGCTCTTCATGCCCCCACATAGATATCAGAGAAACATTGAAAAATCACCATTAGGCTTCGATAAAAATGCAGCTCCAAGATACCACAGCTAAAGATTCAAATCTACAGATCTGGGGTGGAGTCCAGGAAACTGAAAACTGAACAAATTTCTGCAAGAGATTTAGAAACCATTTGGGAAAATATTGAATAATTCTTTAACAGATGTCTCACTTAGCTGCTATGTATCTGATGATAAATGACAATTAAAACATCTATCAAAGCAAACTATTATTACTATTTGAAATTATTCAACCCATAGGTAAGCTCAGTTTCCACAGTACTTTGGAAAACAACTAAGTCATTTAATTAATTGTTAAAATTTCTGTAATTCTGCAATTTCAATATCTGCTTTATTTAACAAATTAGTGCATATAATATCTGTGGGTTTCAACAATACCTCTAAGATTTAATGTAGTCTGCTAATGTGTATTAACAACTATCACTAACAATATATTAAAATTAACAAGCATGGAAAAAAGAAGTACATAAATATTTTTATATTTCTTCAAAGATCACAAACTGTTTTTCAAAGACAGATCTGAATTCCAATCTGAATGCAAACCTAGTTTTATGGGCATAACTAATTTCTCTACAGAGGCACTAGAAAAAAAAAGTGAAATGGAATTTCTGGGTAAGAAAACAGATGTGTTTTTTTTTCTTTTACTGTAGAAGCAACTTGAAATTTGGAACATTCTCTTCTCTTATTCTTATGATACAGTCACACAACCTCTCTTTCCAAAGTATGATTCTGCATACTGGCAAAAAGCAAAATTATACTAAACTGTTTTAGTTTCCTTAGTAGAACTACTTCCACTCAAGACAATAGCCATTTGAAGCAAAAATAATGTACACAGGGTTAGAATTACACTCTGGCCCCTCCCAGAAGAGCCACTAAAAGCATAGTCTGTGTGATCTAATTCCAGGCATCACTCTGAGATTCACTAATGGTAGCTGATACTGAGCCTTCCAGGGGGCTTCATTGGCTAGGTCAATACTACAGATCAGCAAAATGAACTATAATGTTATATACCAAGTCACTCACTTAAGTACCTTCACTCAATCAAGTGACCAGATTAATCCATATTCTTTACTATTCCCTTAAATGTACCAATTGCTATCCATAGCATGCTGAAGTTTGGGGCTAGAATGCTAATTTTTATATTCCTGTTGGTCTTAGGCACGAGAGAGGGTCCAGTGAGGCTCAGAATAGATATGATACAGGAGATGAACACAAATGGAGGCCAACCAATTCATTATAAAGTAAAAGCAACATTTTCTCTACTGGAGATGTGAGGCAAGTCACCTACCCAGCCTCAGATAGTGACTGTCTCTATTTCTAAGCAGAAGCCTCTCCCCAACACATACTTTAGATGAAATAAAGCTTTCACCACTAATAAACCCTTTAAATGAAACAAGTCCTCTAGGCTAATGATGTGAAGTCCATCAGGAAAAGTCACAATCAAAAGGAGATCACGATTCTAAAAGATGGAATCACCATGTGGAAAGCAGAACAAGGAAGGACTTTCAAAAATGCTGGGTTAACACACTGTTCAGTTAGAGCCTCCAACTCTTCTCAAGGAGCAGAACACAGACACTCTCCCTGTGCTGACCCTCTTCTACTGAACTGCAGAAGCTCTAAAGAATCTTGCTCGGCTCCTCTAGAGTTAGAGTAGCCATTATTTCTATTCCTTGGTCTGCTCGAGACCCCAGAATCTGTTAGCATGTGCACCACTGATCCCATTTGCTGAAGTTAATGGCTTCAAGGAGAAATGGAAAATGAAGATTTCATCTTGCATGCACAGTAATAAAGGAGGTTCTACAAGCACGATGATAACATGAATACAGATATTTAGAGAGATAGATCTGTGGTCAGTATATAGTATTTGTCTTGTAAGGAAGCAAAAACTTGCCACCCTAAAATATGTCTTTTTGGGAAAAAGTTTGTTTTATGAGAGAGGATCTGAAGGCTGGTTGGAGGGTGCTATTTGTGAAAGATGTTTGCACATATAAAGAATAAATTTTCCCCCTTAAGGATTTTCTCCTTTAAAATACAGGAAAAAACTAACTTTACTTTTCAGTTAAGACAGAACTCAAATCTGCATAATAGTCATAACTTTGTTTACTGTGACTAAAATTCCCCTGCTTCCTCTAAAACCTCTGTCTTAGCCAAGTTAAGATGGCATCTGGTGCTACGTAAGTGAGTTGTTCCATTTTACTGGGTCTCTCCCATGTACATGGGAGGTATCCATATTACTGAACTCCAGTCTAGAACACTCATGGGAGTGAAGGGGGAGGGTGTACAGGTTATTTGCCAGCCTCTAAGAAGCTAGAGGGATATACAGGGTAATATCGTTTGTATCCTAAAAGGGTCAGTGATGATAAAACTCTAAAAAAAATGAGGTCCTACTAAAGTGTGACGATAAAGAGTAAATGGATTGTTGTAGTGAATAACCACACCATTATTTCAAATCTCAGCAACTGAAATGTCTTGAATCCTAGGAATAATAAAGAATGTAAAACAGTTAATTATGGGTACTTACATCTCAGTTAGCAGAACTAATGTTGAATTGGAAATTTAAAATCCCTATACTTTCTCAAAAATATATGAGACTGGTGAGATTTTTCAGGTTTGTGGGTTGATTTCACTTTGGAGTAACTGCAACATCATTAATAAAATCTAATAATTATACCCTCCATTGCTATTTTCATGGCTCTGCAAACGAGTCAGAGCAAATGGTGCTGATAAAATCACAGGGGACACTGTAAGAACTTCATGTCCAGACAAAGTCTAACAAGAATTTTAGATTCTGAAAAGTTCAGAATATAGTAAATTCAAAAAGGATAAATAATTCAAATACCTGTGTCACAAATTTATTTTGAGATTTGAAAGATTGCATTAAGATCTATAGCTTGGGTCTTCAGAAATTAAATATATTTGTTATGAATTATTTCATTAAGCATGTCTCTATTCGCAAAGACAGTATCATCCCAAAACATATATATATATATATATATATATATATATATATATATATATATATATATATATATATATATAGTCTCAGTATTATATTCAATTACATATAGACTTCAGTATCCATCTCATCTATAACAGAAATAAGAGATTAAACAGTTAACCTGAGACAGGTTTTATTGAGGTTACTATGATAATAAGGTGGTTATATATCTATGATATTGACACCACTGCCTGTACTCTGAGGATGAGTAGACAGACAGGCAGACAAGCAGGCAGGCAGACAGACAGACAGTTTTAGTTTCAGAGCAAAATTGAGTGACAGATATAAAGACCATTCACCCGTGTTATCACACATGAACAGTTGTCCCAGTATCAATACCCCTACCAGATTTGTACAGTTCTTACTACTGATAAACTTATTTTGATAAATATACATAGTCACTCAAATTCTGTAACTTACATTAGTGGTCACTCAATTTTGTGCATACTATACATTTAAACAAATATATAATGACATATACTCACAATTACAGTATTACCTTGACTAGTTTCACTGAATAAATCTCTTCTGCATCAACTCTTCTGATCTAGTTCTTTCCATGGCAATTCTTATGCCTACTAGATAATTATGTGATGAATGACCAAGATTTTTTTCCCCATTCTATTAAAAGACTCTCAAGTGTTACTGGATGCTAATGGATTTAATAGAGAACTGCTATCTTCCCTGCCCCCACCTCTCATCTTCAAAGTCATCTGAAAATGAGGTAACTTCTCAGGAGGTAAATTAGTGAAAAAAGCATTTGAAATGAATACCATACACTAAAATCAACAGAATCTGAAATGGTTGTCACTGAGAAATCTAAGTGATTAATATGAAAGTCTGGAAATAATGCCAGAGTTTTCAATTGATACATAAACATGTTAAAACCAAGAGAAAATAGAATTTGAATTTGATATCACTTAATATTTCCACAAGAGTACATATTGATATCTGCTCATGTGAGAAATGTGGGATCAATCTTCCCAATCGGGGTCAATAACCTTTTCCCCAGATGCCCTAGTTAGTCTAAGGACATGTCACCTTGGTATGTGGAACGAAGTTCCACTGAGACCTTGTAAGACTCAGGAGAAACTGTTACCATTGCTAGAAATATGCAGATTATCTTGAGTTAAATAAGGAGTCCCTGGGGATTAAAGAGAAGATCATATGCCTTATGTCCCATCCCTTATGGAAGAAGAGATTGCCTCCCCCTAAATATTGCCCTTTTCCTAATCAAAGAAGTAATCACTGACCCCTTTTAAAGACCTAGAAGAATACAGTTTGGTAGAGGTACCACACTGAGGTGTAGGTTTATCAATAAGCATGTTCTTTCTACAACAGAAATTCATCTTACCGCCCTTAAAGAAATGACTAAGTCATCTCCTCCTTGTCATGTGTCAATCCTGTCCTTTTTCCTCAATACCCTGGGTCCCTTAGCACAGACTGTAAACCTCAGGTGTATCCCATTTTACTTCAGAATTTGCAGTCATGAAAAGTCTCCATAATGTTATTAAATTGGCTCTTTTCTCTTACTAATATGCCTGATGTTAATTTTATTCATCCAGCCTCAGAAGAACCCAGAGGGGTATGGGAATTTTCCCCTGTGCCCAAACAATAATTGCTTTGACTTATATATTGTTTTAAATATAATGATGTCAGCTTAAGAAGGTTTTAGCCCATTGACTTGTAAATTAACTCAAGGTACACACCTGTATAGTGGCCCTCCAGGATAAATATGTGTGGCTAAAATAAATCTCTGCTTAAATTCTGTGCACTTAAAGGTAAATTTATGGCAAAATAATTAACTCATTTTTGCCCATATGCCACCTACTCAGGATGCAGAACTCCTGTTTCATCATTTTAAAAAATCTCATGCAAATAATACCATCTTCTCACTTGTACAATTCAGTTGCTTTTTGAGCATTTTGTTTCAGGATAGTGAAAATGAGTTTCAGAAACAGAAGCCACAAGGAATGTATTTACAGTGTACTTGTGACTTCTGTGATAAGCCTGCAAATCAGTAAGTCAGTAGATTTCAAGATCTGCTGACATTTTTGTTGTCACCTGGGAAGATGGAGGAAGAAGGGACATTTAGTTGGCAGATGCCAGGGATCATCGTAAACACCCTACACTGCACAGGTAGGTAGGATAATCCAGCACCAAATGTCAATGATGATGAGACTCAGGAGACCTGGTATAAGTTCTCAAGATTGTTCCAAGCTTTCCCCACAGATGGCACCAGTAACCACAAAATAAGGATCACATCATACTTCTCCACCCCATGGGGCAGTTTTGCCTAATACTGAACAAGTAAACAAGATGCTGGAGTGGGTGTTCTTCCTGTTCTAAGTGTGGGGTAAAGTGTAATTCACATTCAGGATACGACTACCTCAACCAATGAAACTTCCCTGTATGAAAGGCTTAATACAGAGCTTTCTATTTTGCCCTTCTCTATACTGCTTACTGAAGAAATCTCCTTATAAAAGTGTGTTTCATAAAAAGTGGAGAGGTTTCATTTCCACCTCACCAGCAAGTCAAATGACACCTTCATTTTGGGGGGGCAACATGTGTCACATTTCCTTTTATATGACCCGGTAACATTCTCCATGCACATTGACAGGAAGATCCATCATTCTGAAGGATAGATTACCTAGAAGTAAAATGTTCAGTTTGCATGTTTGCTTTCTTCTCAAAATAAATGACGTAATCTCTTCTGAATGACCATAATGTAGACATTATTATAGCAGTATTATAAGTATAGCCGTGCATCATTATTATTTCTTTTCCTTTCTTCCTAATTCTCACATGTTACTTTGTGATGGTTTAAAGTCAGACTTTAGAGCATAAAAAACCTGAGGCATAAGTTGTTCTTTGGCACCTTCTAGCTATGGGAATATTAATACAGTACCAATGTAATAAGTGACTGAATATACAATATAATGTCAGTAGTGAAAAAACTATAATGCTAATACATTGAGATTACTATTATTTGTCTCATCATCATTGCTATTTTATAACAAGAATCAAAGTTCAAGATTGAATGTACCTCTGATGACAGTTTATTTATAGCTATCCCCAGACTAGGTGTCAGATTTCTTATAGTTCAGGATTATTTCTTTTACCTCAATTACCAGCAAAGAATCTGATACACAGCCAGGTCTCTCCTAATTCAAGCTAGTATTCAAAGGACCAGATCAATAAGCACCCACAAGCTAAGAAGATAAGAAAATTTTAAGTACACCTTCTACTCTAAGATAAACTTTAAGATTCCCATTCATTAGCATTGCAAGACATTTTTTTAAAATCCCATTTCTAGAAAATGTCTGGGAAGAAAACTGTGTCTACATAATTAGACCTTCCGTAAATAGTGTACCTTTGAGACATCCCATCTAAAATGTGTCTGTTGTTTATGAATTAAAAATATAAACATGATTCATATAGTGTAGATCCATATGCGATAATAGAATAATTTCTGATATTTAACACTCAATAGAAGATCATTATTCTAGATGCACTGAAAGTCATTTTGCTATTTCATGAAGGAAAGTTACATGATAAGAATTAGTTTTACAAAAACGCTTTAGTTATATTCTGGGCAACAAGAATAGAAACTGAGAGAACAGCTAGGAGATATTTCCTGGCACCCACACACACACAAAAAAGAGGATCAGTAACATTGAATGAGGGTATTCAATTAAAATAAAGTGATGGAACATACTTTGAAAGTTGAGGGACTGAAAATACCCAGCAACAGGGTTGGGAGATAAGATTTGAATTGAAGGAAAGATAGTAACCAAAGGAGATTAGAAGGCAGGACATTGACCAAGCAAAAGTGAGCACGGTGACATCACCTATTCTGGAAAAGTGGGCATTGGGGGTAATGAAGACTGACAAATATTGCAATGGTTGATTGCTGATTCCCTCCTCAGTTCCAACATTCTAATTTTCCCTAAGGTAAAAAGCTCTCTTCTGGATGTTGCTGGTTTTTCTCATTGGGTAAAAGCATCCTTTTTAAATATTTTGTTTTATCCCCTCTTGTCTCCTCTGCTCCTAGTTAGTGAGCCAACAGTTCAGAATAATATAAAAGAGAGATATAGATTTCCCATAAATACCTCTCTCTCAGGAAAAGGCCATTGAGCCCAAGAAGAAGAAGGAACAAACTACCTTGTAAAACTCATCATTAAACTCAGTTTACTTAGTCCCACTGCAGTATTTATGACAAGTCACTAAAATGTCAGCCTATTCCTCAGTGAAATGAGTCATTCTGTTTTACAGTTAAGCTTTCCCTTAAAGTGTTTTGGTGAGTAATGTATATAAGATGCATAACAGTTTTATTTTCGCCAGTACCCAAAGCATTTATAAAAACCTTGGATTATGCAAATAGCAGGTAAACAAGGATACTTTTTAAACAATCTCTCCTGGCTTGATTTTAAAACACATCCCCATAAAGGCAACAGGCAGGAAGCACCGTGCTCATTTCCTACACAGTTACTGTAGGGTACCCATTAGTGGCTGATGGGAGTGCGAAGTTAATGAGCCTTAAAATCACCTCTTGAACCAGACTAGCTAGCTTAACCAGATGCTTCCTCAGCATCATTTCAAAAAAAAAAAAATACCTTTACAGCAAGCATCAATAATAATGTTAAAGAAAATAACAGAAATATCTTGCAATAAATTGTCGAAGACACATCTGGGCACATCAGCTAATCTGTGCAAAAAAAAAAAAAATGAAACAAAAATAACAAAACAAAATAGAATGAAAATGAAAATGAAAAAACCTCAATTTTTCCTCTTGGAATACTTGATAATTTAAAAATTGCTGACGTGTTGCTTCAGAACACCTGTTTGACCAGTCTAGGAGAAGTTTTCAGTCCTGGATGCTTTGATAAGTCAGGATATATGAAATGCTAAACAAGTGAAATCCCTAGGCCAGAAAACTGCTCTGGGGTAAGACAGGTGACAGCACACAGCAGATAATAAAAGACCAAAAGCATTTTCCCATTTTTCAGCTGAAAGGAACCAGTAGTATAAGTCCAGTCTCATTTTAACATGCACTATTGGGACTTGATCAGTTACCCTGATGTAACCAGGGATTGAGTCCTGTTATTACATTAGTGCCCTGGTGGAGACATACCAATTTTCATCTCACCTGAAAGATGAGGCTTTTATGTCACCTGGGAAGTCATTACAAGGCAAATATTTCGCTGCTAAAGTTGCTGAATTAATTATGGCATAAATCCTAACTCAGAGGGAAAAGATTAGTTTGGGAATCAGATAACATGATGACATTGATCTTTTCATACCCAAGTCTATAAATCACCCTAATTATTAAAACAATGGAGGCATGGCGGGTATGAGCGCATAAAGTAAAGCCACTGTGAACAGCCAAACAAGCCTGGAAAAAGCTGAATCAGGTTTGGTGGATAGAGGAAGCGTATCTATCATGAATCTCCATTTCCCTGAGAATGAAAGATTAATGGTTCTTTCACTGTGAAACTTAAATGAATGCTGTTTAAAAGTAACACGAAGATAATAAATAAATGTCCCAACAGAGTGATTTTTTTTCTCTAGGTTACTAACTACTTGGTCATTAATTTTATACTATTTTATAGATTATTTCTTTACTCCCTCTCAAAACTTTAAGTCATTACTATAGTAGTTACACTACTAGATCTTAAGATCGAGATTAGCTTACAAGAGAGATCCTCGGTCAATATTTTTCTCTTTCATTTCCAATCTTTTACTTCTTTATAACACTTAACAGTTTTTCTAGTATAAGAAATTCCATTGATAGTCTCACATTTCTTCAACCTTTTCTTCATCAGAATTCTGTATTTTTATCTAGATGCCAGTGATGGAGATGGTCCAACGTGAGCAATATATGTGATTAAGTGTTTGGAAAATAGGTTAGATGAAGAGAGATGAAAGGCAGTATTTTAGGTAAAATAGAAAGCTTCTACCAGAATATATTCAGTAACAGTTTTCCAGAGCAAGGTCTTGAATTTCAATGATATTTACTTAGCTTTATTCAAAAATAAAATATAAGTAAAAATTCTAAAATTCAGTCCTTCTAAATTCACTTGCCCATCCTCTTTAACTTTATTCAAATCTTTGGTATCTTACTTTTCTCAGGTACCTGTTATATCTGCAGAATGCTAGATATTTATATAGGAAAGAACCTATACTCTGGAACAATGATTCTCAATCAGAGGGAAATTGGTCATATCTGGAGGTTATTCTGATTGTCACATAGGCATTGGGATGCTACTGGCATCTGATCAACAGAGGTTACAGATGCTGCTAAACACCTTACAAAGTACAGAAGATTTGCCAAGAACAAAGAATCACCCAGTCCAAAATGTCTATAGTTCTCTACTCCACAAGAACTTGCCAGGAAATTGGCTGCGCTCTAGGTCAGCTATCACTCTCATGGTAGGGACTCTCACATACCCCCTGAAGGCAGTGAAAATGGATGGAGGTTTGTCAGTCACAGGTGAACTGTTCATCCAGGCCCTTCGGACAGGTGGTTCTCATCCCCTTCTCTATGCAACTCTCCTCTCCACAGGTGAGAGGAATGACCATGTCCCTCTTTTTGTTGTCTACAATGTTGTGTGTGTGTCTGTCTGTTTTCATAGTCCGCAAAACTCACATGTATGAATCTACAACTAGACTTTGTATAACTAAATGTGGTTTCTGTCTTAAGCTGCCATGATGGTCAGTTATAAAAACTCTATCATGCTAACTAAGGGAAATACAGTTAACTGAAATAGTTTTAATCAATGTCACAAAAATACACACATAGTACATCCCCATACCCCTTTTCCCTGAAGTGTATATAATAGATATAGAGGAGTTGCTCTGGTCAGTGGTCAATATCTACCCCAAATGACTGGCATACACCAGTGCAGCTCACCTCCTTCCTCTTAACAGCACCATAGAGTCCATTCTTCACAGCCTGTTGTCCTTCCTCAGTCCACACTTCAGATCTCGGGTCTTCTCCCACTCCCTCTGTCATCTTTCTTTCTCTCCCCTCACCTTTTGCCATCAACCTCCAACCTCCTGGCCCCTCCCTTTTTCTCCTTAATTCCATGTCTTTTCCAAAGACCTGAAATGGTTCAGATATTCATCTGCAGAAATTCTGAAGAAGGTGTCTCAAGACCAGGCTTCCTGGTATCTCTCTCTGCCATCTTGATTTCATTGCTATCAGAAAAGGGAAGCAGATAACCACCGAACACTTCACAGCAAACAGAGACAATCTTTCCCACTCACAGATGTCTTGGTACATCTAGGTCATTAAGCCATGGAGATCCCAACTCCTAATGCACAACTTCTTTTACTAAGACTTTCATGCCAATTGACACATTCAGAATCTCTCCAACTTTGTTCCTGTCTCAATGGTATTTTTCCAAGTGTGTTGTTTAGCTCATGCTCCTAAAACTTGAAAGTAAAGTCTTTTGTTTTTTTCTTATATTACTGGAAATTCTTCCCAGATTAGTAGAAGTCAAGTTGTGTGTGTGTGTGTGTGTGTGTATGTGTGTAAAAGGGAAGGACATAAAGACATGATAGGAATCAAAACACTGTTGATCTCTTATGTCATCTTGCTACTGGTAACTACATATTGTATCATATATATTTAGTTCTTATTACTATTATGACTCTTCCACTTACAAGATATCCTCTCACACATTATATGATTCATTTTATCACAAACTTACAGGAAAATTTAAACTACAGTTTCTCTCACATACTTAAAACCACTGTTTTCCCACCATTTCAAACAACAGGAGCAAATGTTTCCCTGAGCTCTGTGAGTCACCCTAGCAAGGTTTTTGAACCCAATGAGGAGATCTGTGAATCTCCATTTATTTTATTTCTTAATTGAATTATTTTTTATTCACATGCTATCTTACAACTATGTAGATGAATTAGAGGTATAAGACCAACACCTTTTCAGATGTGTAATCACACCATGCCCACCACTAGAGTACCCATAACAATAATCCATTGAGCCCCTTCCACAATTTGCTACTTACTTCCAACAACCTTCTCTTTCTGGTAGCATTATTTCTATAGTCAGATTTCTAGGATTTTCTTTTCTTTTTGGGGTTTAATTCTCTCCATTGTTTTGTTTGGTCTCTGTATATCCACAGAGGAACTCAAATATTCAGTATTATCATTCTCCTGCTGATCTATTTTACTTAGCATAAATTTCTCCAGTTCCTTGTTCTCACTAACAACCTGAGTTCATCTGTTTTTATAGCTGAGTCGTATTTCACTGTGAATATGTACCATATTTATCTAATTCACATTTATCTAATTCACTCCTCCTTATATAAATAGGACTGCAATGGCCATCGCAAAGCATATATTTCTTCCAATGACCTTTTTTTTTTGTATTCTTCAGATAATTAACTAGGTGTGGAATTACTAAAACATGTGGTAGATCTATTTTAATATTTTGAAAAATCTCCATACCATTTTTTCAGGGGTTGGGGGTAGAGGTTGTTTATATTCCTGCCAACAATGTAAGAGAAGGAACCTGCAATTTATAGCCAGTTGATTTGATGTACAGATGAGAGCCTGGACTTGAGATTGATGTCTGAAGTGAGAGTTGTCTTACAGGACTGAGCCCCTTAACCTGTGGAAACTGATACTGTTTCCAGGTAATAGTATCAGAACTGAATTAAATCTGTAGACACCCAATCAATATCTGCTGAGAATAAGAGAATTGCTTTGATGATGTTGAGGGGGAAGCATACCAGAACTATCAACTCACCACTTGACTGAAAGCTCTGTAAGAGCAGTGTTTTTTTTTCCTCATATATCCTAAACACACATCCTAGGCACTCACTAAACTTTTGATTATTCCAGAAACCCTGTAGATTTCAAAACAGATATAATATGGAGACAAAGACTGGAATCATAGGGCTGGCTACATCTGGAGAGATCGCTGATTTCCTTCTTTGGTTAAGACTTAGGAACTGCCCTAAGCATTCTTGAAATATATCTGCATAGTCAGTTTTATCTCTTTCTATATACAGCTTCACACAAGAAAACAAAATTTAAAAAAGCTACATCTGTCTATTGAGCAGAATGGACCTCACAGATTCTATTCTGTTACATATAATACCACTTATCTGGCACAGTAAACACATCTGGCACAGTAAACACTGTAGTCTTTTTTCCCACCTGTCTAAATTTGGAAATAGAAGGGAAATTTCATAGTTGAGTTCCCCATTACCTTCTTTAGACAAGAGTCTGGATTCATACAAATGTTTTCACTATCTTCCACCTATTTCCCTTGTTTTCTTTCTAGATCCTGTTAGTTTAAGATAAATCTCTTTTATCTTTATTGGTTCAAAAAGGTGACTGGTATTTATATTCTTTGTCTCTCTGTAAGAATCTCCAAAGATTTCTAAATATGTGACTTCCCTTCTGGTTTCTTTCCTGAGGGACAAGTACTCAGATCAGCAAGGAGCAAACAAGGGCTCCAGCTTCACGGGAACAGCAGCCGCAGACAGCAGGAGGAAGAATATGGTTTGATTTGGATCGAACAGCACAGCAAAACTTTTGTGCCCAAAGCAGAGTCTGCAGTCACTGAAATAGCTTTTCCAACAGCATAAATATAAAACTTTGAATAAAAACTGCTTCAAAGTTTCTTTATCTAAAAGTGACATCATGTTATGGCTATAAAATCAGGGAACATAAAGACTTGAATTGATTTACTTGATTAAAACTTGTCCCCTCTAGAGGATTCCTCTGTTATTATTATTGGCTTTATACACCCCATAGATATACAAGTCTTAGTTAGGAAGAAAAGATACTGGAATTTCATTTAAATAGAGAAATGAAAGCTTCCAAAGGAACCCTACCAGGAACTGGAACTTTCTACCACATTGCAGTCATACAGGTGCAGCTCTGTTTGACTAGGTAACTTTGACGGTCCCTTTACCCACTTTAGCACTGTATTTATTATTTCTTTATGAATTCTCATCATATAAACCATTTTCTGGAAGGACAGATGGTATAGACTAAATGTCTGCATTCTCCCAAAATGCACGTTTAAACCTGATCCCCAAAACCCAGGAAGCTGACCCTCAGAAGACTCTGAATCTACCCACGTCTTGCTCTTGAACTTCTCAGCCTCCAGACAGTGAGAAATAAATGTTCATTACCCAAGCCTCTTGGTCTGTGGTATTTTTTTTAATAACCTAGACATACTAGGATAGAGAGACTGGAGGAAGACTGTTACTGCCAAACAACATGCTAAGGACAGACAACCTGACCTGAAGAAAGAAATTTGCACCTTGGCCCTGACACCAAGAGATACAGATTTGCATTTGTCATGGAAGGGGGGTTGTTGTGTGGTTAAGATGGATGGTTAGTCATCCTGTGGAATACATTCTCAAATTCCAGCTCTTTGTTTCTTACTAGAGACCACTGACCCACTGCATTCATCTTTTGCTTCTTTAACACTGTTATTTTAGTTAAATTACACATATGATATTTTAGTACATGTTGATAGCTGGCCTTTTTAAATTTCATTATTTGCTATTATTGCAAACTACACTTTTTACAGAAGAAAATTTAAATGTACTTCTAATGTTCAAAAAAGACTTCAGATACTTTATCTTATTGAATTAAATGTACATGTTAACAGCCATGTTGTACTGATGAGCTTGTATGAATAACTGCTAGCTCTATTTTGTGATTAGTGTTATTAAAAAATGAACTGAATTTATTTTCAGTTTTCAGAATCTTTGAGTATTTTTATATACCCCAAAATTGTTAAATTTCTATGCCCAGTAAAGGCACTGAAGAAATCATTTGAAAGAATTTGAAAAAAGTAAATAAAAGACTAATTTACATAAATACATCAGGAAATATATTGACAATTATCTTCTCTGTAACATAAGGCCAATATTTTGTCCTCAAGAGCCCAAGAATGAGAATTTAAAAGGAAAATGAATGATAAGGGTGTAGAAAACTTGACCACTATTTGAAAAAAATAAAATGAGAACACGAAACAATTTCAGACATACTTTACTAGGGTAAGGTCCACACTTACAATGAGCTAGTTAAATGTAAGCCCCCTGTAGCTATCAATGTGTGAATCTCTAGCACCGAGTAGATAAGGCTAAATTGTGCAGACTACAATTTAATCCTTTGACACAACCTTTGTCTGTTGACAACACAGTCTTCCCCAAATATCAATATCTGAAATATATGTTTCACAGAGTTTCAGAACATTTTTAAAATCCTCAAATCCTGGGATAAGCTCTATCAAATCTTCCTTGATATCTTTTGAGCCACCATGACCTCGCTATAGCCATCTTCAGGGACATGACCAATTTGAGAACATCTCTTCCTGAAATGGATAGCATTTTTGTAGGCTCTCATGAGAAAACAGGAGCTTGACAAAGATAAACCTATTCATGAAATTAAAATATACTCCATTCCTTCCTGTAAACCTATATGTAGGACTGCAACTTACGAAATATGATGAAGGCATTGTGATCTCAAGAGAAGGAGCAAAATCCAGAGTCTACAATAGCTTTTTGCCTAGTTCTGCTTAAACGCCCTAATTTACCTTCAAAATTCAATGAACTTGACTCACTTACATAAAGAAGGCAGATATACTTGCTAGATTTTGGAAAATTTGGATATTTAGACTGCTGACCATTTTCAAACACACACTGCTACATAGTTTTGAAAGTCTTATCTTAGCATTCAATCTTAATATATCAGGATGTTTTAAAACTTATTTAGTAATGTCAGGGTGTACAGGGAAAAATTTCCCCACCTCATATAGATGCCTCTAAAACTGGAGAGATAAACAAAATCACATCAGACTGACTAATAGGAGCAAAGGCCAAAATTCAAAAGCATTTATATGGAGGATTTACATGAATTCTAAGGGACAATAGAGCAGACTGGGGATATTGACTGTGTATCAAGTGAGGTATCAAGGAGAAAGGGGAGAGTCCTTATATCACAGACAAGATCTTAAGCATTAAGGAAACATCATGTCTTATGTGACAGATGACAGAATTCACTGAGAGGGGGCAATTTTGGTGATCCCAGGATACCCCTCAGTCTGCACAGTAAGAGTATTTGAGCAACTCAGCCTAACTCAGCTAACAAGTCAATTCTCTGCTGAAACAGGACATAGGGTAACACGCTATTAATTTGCAAGTTTTTTTTACTAGGTTGTCTCACAATTAACATTAGGGAAACAGAAAATAAACACAAATACCAAGAAATTATTTCCACTACAGACATATTTCTCCCCATCTTCCATTCTAGGGGAGCAAAAGTCAGAATCTGGAAGTTCTTGGTTGGATTAAGATGATACCAAGACAGTGTACACAAGTGTGAAGCACTGTGTATAAGATTCAGATGGGCTGACAAAAGAAAAATCCATATAGAGGTTTAATATATTATGTATGCTTCCTATACACAAGGGAGAGAGCCAGTATGATTGGATAGCTAACACAAATGGCTTTAGAAATCATAACAAAAAGCTTAGCTAAGACAAGGGAAGTTGGAGAAACATTGAGAAGATGCATTTAGGCTGTTTAGTAGAGAAGACACTACAAGAGAAAGATATGCAGTTTTAAATTTTGCTTTTGCTTGAAGAGAAAAAAGAAAATTAGATTTTCTTGGAGAAACCTTATATAAAGGTTTACATACAGGTCTAATAAGCAACTTCTGCCTAGTCTTCCGAGCCCCTCCCATGAAAATTTTCTTGCCAGAAAAACCTATGTTGGAGCAGCAGATGTTTGCTCCCCAACAAACTAAACCACAGCAAACCAAAGGCTGAGAGTATAGAAAAAAATGGGGGATGCATATGCCCAATGGTCAGTTGACCTGGGGTAATAAGTACAAGGACGAGCATCCTGAATAATGATTCCATGTCAAAACTGCTCTTAACCATTTCCGGACCCTCCTAAGGGAAGGGACATAATCAGGTCAAAAGAAAGTTTTGTGCTTCATTCTCCTTAATCCCTGACATAAGTAAAAATTCAATCATGAATTTCAACCGAATAAACAATTAATTAATGCCAGATAACAAGTTAGGGGTCAAACATAACAAATAATTCTTGCTTCAAGTGTCTATACAAAACCATCAGCACACATTAAAAAACTTACCTATTCGAATGTTTCTAAATATCACTTTCTGCAAAGATGTGTAATCATTTTAAAGGATGGTTGTCTTTATCCAGAGCAACATATTCTTGCATGTGTTATTTATAAAGGAGGCTATTTAAATAAAATGGCGGAGGGAAACTTCATAATGACAAGACACCTATAAATGTTCTTTGCATCCTTTAAAGTAAGTAAACATATCATATTGCACTGCATCTTTCCCTTTGTTTGCTGAGCCTGACAAGAAAGAATGCCAAGCACAAAGAATTGGAAAATTCAATGGGCATATGTCTCTGAGATCATGCAAGCAGCCATTACTTCATCTCTAAATGGCAAATAACATAAATTAAATGCTAATAACATTGGGGAAAGTAGATCAAAAAATAAAAAGCCTGAACAACAATGAATTGAAAGGAAAAGACAAAGAAATCAGAGCTCTGAAATCCCCAAGAACTATCAGCAAAAAATTGGACAGAATACAACCAGCATCCATAAAATGGAGGAAAATCAGGATAAAAACATACACATAAGAAGAATATCCTGTGATAAAGGCAGAGATCAGACCAGCTGTTGCATTGTCAAGTTAAGGGGCATCAAAGATATCCTGAAAATCACCAGAAGCAAGGAGAGCAGCCCAGAATAGATTTGTGACTCCCAAAGAAGAGAGATCCACCAAAGTGACCTAGAGTTCAAGTACTTGTGGGACCCAAGTTGTGTTTTAAGTACTCATTTTTTAAAGAAGTCCTATCTCACCTTTGCATTTAAGTATTATCCCATTTTACATAGTCAAATATTTGCCATTATTTGATATATTCAATATTCTATAGAGAAACAAGAAGAGGACATAGAGGTGGGAATAAAATCTCAGGTTCCGAAGCTACCACCTTGACCTCAAACTTGTGGGACAAGGAATTTCTGAAGTTTAAACTGCTTCACTTGTGGTACTCTATCGTGGTCACCTTAGCAAACCAACAGATAGCTCTGAAATGCCCTGGACACACTCCTCACTTTGGGATTGCTGCCCAGGCTATGTGTCTAGCCAAACTGTCCTGCAAGAGCAGAACATAGAATTCTTGATAGTCAAAGTCTGACCTTACAACTACTGGCATCTTTAATTCATTCATGAATTATCATAGATAGTCAAAGTTCCTGCAACTTCAAGGAGATCAGGCTAAGCTCTTCCTGCCACATGAGCCATTCTCTGCAGCCCCTTCTCTCCATAGTTAATTGTTTTATAAGTTTCAGTCTTATCTGCATTCAAGGAAATACCCATTCTAACATACTAGCAGATTCATGCCAGTCACACTGCCGCTCAGTAACAGACCTGCATCTGTCATACCAAAGATGCTCTTCACTCCCTCAGAGTCAACACAAAACCATCACCCCTGACATGATCAAAGTCTGAAAAGAAATATTTCTAGATATTGTCTATAAGACAAGGGAAGAAAACAAGAAAATCAGTCAGGATAGATGACGAGTCCCGTCTGGAAACATAAACCAACCTATGTACATTTGAAACTTTGAAAATGAAGGTATTTTATAATCATTTCATGAAATTTTTAATCATTAAAAATTTTAGACACTAATAATAGAGTCAATATTTTGAAAAATAACTATCTGCATTGCTATTTGGGAAAGGGGAAGGTAGATGTCTTCTAAGAGCTCTAAAGCTAGATAATCTTTAGAGTATCTGAAACGTTCTAAGCCTTTAAAACCTCATTTTATTATTTTTAAAAGGTTAAAACTGAATTATATAACACAATTTACAGAGAACTTTGTTATATATTAAAACAGCTAAGAATTTTGTTCAGTCATGAGAAGGCCATTTTGTAAATAATATATATTAAAATTACTAAAATATATATGCTATTTTCTAAGTAAATATAAAACATTTATTATAATATTAATAGAGCTATACTACAGATAGCTAATTTCACTACAAAACACTGTCATTAGGAATAAAGCTCTATAATAATCACTTTTATTACTTAAAAAATAATCACTTTCATTACTTACCCTTGACATTTTACTATGTATACTTATTTATTTGCAAAATAATTGGTAGAACTCTAGAATCTCAGAATATATTTAATTCCCTTCGAACATGATGCTTATTCAATTTATCAATGAAAAATATCTTCATTTAATATGTATATATATTAATATAATATAAATTATATATGTATATATATTAATATAATATAAATTAATATAATATAAATATAAACTATTATGTGTTCTTTCACATTTCTTTCCATTAGAATCCATCATTCTTATCTGCAAAAGGGTTAAAATAATGAACTAGATGAACAGGCTAATGCTTCCCAATAATTTTCATCATGAAATGTCCCAGATACAGTATATACATCATAGACTAAGGACCATTTCCTTTCTCTCTCCTGCCGCTTGATAGATCCTTGTCAATGCTTGACAGTTTCGCAAGCTGAGTTTGCAACACCATTTTTTGCAAGTCACATTAACTTCACCCATGCACCATCCAATATTGCTGACCTGCTGATGACTAACGAGAAAAATGCACCATAAAAGGATGTTTCTGTTTCCTCTCACTTTCCTTCAAGCAGTTCATTTGTAGAATCCCCTGAAAAATACAAGCCAGAAAAGCTAATGTTAACAACATGCCTCTTAATGATGGGCATGTGTGTAAAGAGAATGTATAAATAGCAATTTGATTCTATTTCCAGGGTTAACGTAGTTCATGGTCATCAGTACCATTGCTGTGTGCCGGTTTACCTAAGACAGCCTGGGGCCATCTGTCATAGGGTCTATCATCCTAAAGCAGTGACTGTTACACAATTATAGATTTCTCTCTACAGGTTTTGTCCATGGATGGCAAGGCTCTACAGTGAACTGGAAAGGAAGCCAATGGCACTTTTGACAGCCCTCCTTTGTATCCATACTTGAGTCATAAACATCCATAAATCACCAAAATACCATAACCAGCAAGCTGATGAGTTTAACCTTAAAGCAGAAATCTCCCCATAACTGACTGTGGATGATTAACTAGTAAAAATATGTCATCTATGAAAGAGAAGAAAAATGGGGACCTAGTAGAGGCTACCAGTATTAGGAAAGAAAATGTCAGGATAGAAAAGACAAAATCTGAAAGTTCTATGTTTTCCTTATAGTCTGTAAAACATTATTAAAGGCTAGAATATATCTTCTGAGTAAATTACTTTTGAAAATTTCTAAAGCTAATGACAAAATAGTGCAAATGAATTGTATCTGACAGTTTACAAAGGACTTTTCACATTTTATGTCACTTAATATTTTGTGGTACATTAGCTTATTTTGCAACATGAAGGAAAAATATTATAATAAATGTAGGCAAATTTAGAAATCAATTTAAAATTATGTAATAAAATGTTAATGAAGTTACTACGTAGTTAGAACTATTTTGAGGGTGCTTCTCATACCTACATGAAGTGATTAAATCACTTTACCAATTATTTAGCTTTAAATCTAAATCTTTAACATGCAGAAAAAAAATCATAAGAAAGAATATCCATTAAATAATGAAATAGATGAAATGAGAAAATATTCAAACATAAGTGATTTTAAACACCTATAACTACAATATTAAAGTGACTATAGATTCCACACAGCAAAATTAGACAAATTTACCCACATCATCACAGGCAGCTCTGAGCCACCTTTAACCTCAGGATATAGGAGCAAGACTGTGGCAATGAGTAAGAAATGTATTGTGAAGAAATGATTAAGGAATAAATTTGGAGAAAGGAGAGAGACTAAGATACAAAAGGAAGCAAAATAACAGTTTTCAAGGTTAGACAATGAAGGAAAATCATCATCCATCCTGAAAATAGACTTTTAGAGAAAAATTATTTGGGGATGAGTTTTATATACATGCTTGAAAGTAAAATATGACAATTTGTCCTTTTTCATAAAGACTAGCAAAGATTAGATACATGAAAACAGGTTCAGGAAAGTTAAGTAACATGCAACAATAAAAATATATAAGTTAGGTTCAATACTTATTACATTTACAGGAATTCAATAGGAAGTCATTCTCTGAATCCAGTTTCTCCTGTGCTATCAGGTTAAAAGTCCCATATTTTGTCAAGTTACAGCTGCCAAGAGAGATCACTACATCCTATTCTGGATAATGCCAAGGTTATTCTTCCCTGCTATCAGCCATGAGCCAAAAAGAAGAACTTTTTCATCCACATCTGGGATCCATGCTCTCTCCCTTTCCATATCCCTCTCTAGAAAAGCTGCCCAGCTATAGTGCCACATCAGTGCAATCCTAAGAGATGTTAAGATACATCTTCTGATAAATCTTGCAATAAATGGGGTTTGGCCACCTCCACCATTTAACAGATGCCAGCTGAACAGCTCCATTCTCATCTTCGGACAATCCAAAATGTCTCCAGCATGTCCAACCATGCCTCTGGGGGTAAAGTCACACCAAGTTGAGGGCTGCTACTCAAAAGAGAGACCTGCTAGTTGATGGTTCTGGATGAAAAACAAACTCATCATCCTCAGGATAACATGCTTAACTCCATCAGACAAAATGTTCCCAGAGTAGGTTTTAGCCACATTCAACAGCTGAGGAAAGAGTGATCAAGAGACCACTTATTTTGCTCAAATTCCAAAATTATTACATACTAAAAAAGCAAAAATTTTAAAAAAATTATTATATACTGAGATGAAAATTCTAACATATCCCGTTATACTCATCAACACTCATTTATTTCATCTTTATACAAACCCTGACTCTCAGGATCTTCCTGATCCATTTATGCTACTATTTCAGCCTAGCTGTGATGTTATTCTCTTTTTTGTAACAAAGAAGTCTTTTAACTTCCACATAGAAATTTGTGTCTAGGGTCATGTTCCATCAACAATTAGGCTGGTGCTTTCCTGCTACCTTCTAGAGATAGTCTTTTATCTATTGTACTTGCTTTTTCCTCTTTTATACTGTCCCCATCATAGATCCTGCCCAGGAATGTCAGTTTTACTACTGAGACGTGAAACATATAAAACTGGACTTTCCACAACCCAAGTTTCTTTGCCCTTGATCATAGGTCTCCAAAAAACTACCTTCAATATTTTGGGTTGGAATATCAAAGATTCCTCTATCTGAGAGAATTCACAAGAAAAAATGGACTTGTTCTTTATAAAATATAGTATGTCCCTTTCTTTTTTTTTAATCATTGATACAAATAAACTAATAAATTAAATACTGAAATAAAGATTTCATTTGCTTTATTAAATTTAAGTTGTATTTAATTTTATTTAAATTTAATTTGGCTCTGCTATATTCTGTCATTTCCTTCCCAGAATAAAAATCTTTCTTATTAAAGACAGCCTTCACAGTTACCAAATCCAATTTCTAAACCACATCATAAGAATAAATTGATATTGGCTGATCCTGTATGATGAGCTAAACATTTTATCACCTCACTAACCCTAATGGAAATCCAAAATTCATAATCTCCTATGGCAGATAATACTATTTACACTTTATAGTGAAAGAACCAAGGTACAGAGAGGTTTAGTCGCTCACTCAAGGTCACAGAGATAAGAAATACTGTACTTGGGAATGGGCCCTAGTTATGTGCAGCTTCTAAGTTCCTGTTAGCATTTATTCTTCTCACTCATCACAACAGCAACAGGGCTCAGCTTCCCTTCAGGTCAGCACCTTTTCATAATATCCCATTAGAAAAAGTTGTAATGCAATTCTTACATGTGAGCAATCCTTATCTAGTTCAAACAATATAATTAAAATCCAACATTAATATGTTGTAAGTTCTTGTTTCTCATCACAGTATCTTAATAAGCTATTTTACCAGAAACATCAATTTTCCTTTGTGTAGGGCTTTTCCTACTGAGAACATCTGTCCTTGCCTTCTCAATCAAGATTTCTCCAGTTCACTGTTGTTGATCTTTGAGGACCATAAGTTTTTCAGGGAGGGAGGGAGGGAG
>PVHY01010764.1:0-14015 GCA_004024945.1 Uropsilus gracilis
AAGAAAGTGGTACATAGATACATATGGGGATGTACATAAGCAAATAGAAAAAGACAAGGGAATTCACAGATTACACTTGGGAAAGAGATGTGATTAAAGGTGATTTTTGTGACAAATCAATAAAATGAATTAAAAAAATAAATAAAGGTGATTTTTCTGCTATTTATTCGATGGCAGTTTTTTATATTTTCATTCTTTCTACCGTTCCAATCTTATTGCCATTAAAGAGTTTTAAATAGATACAATCTTCTTAATTTGGAATATGAAGAAAATAATGTATGCAATAATAGCAATGCTCATCGTATACTTTTGTATGCACCACATTCTAGACAGTGGTCTAAGTTATTTACAATTAATCAATCCATTCCACAAAAAAAAAAAAACCCACAAAAACCTGACAGCTATACTATCAATGCCCTTACTTTACATGAGGGAAACTGAGGCACGTAGTCATTAAGTAAATAACCTGAGGTTATACAACTAGTAAGTCACAAATCCAGGATAAAGTGAAATTTGTTGGCCTCCAGAATCAGTATTTCAGCCTTTCAGTAAAGTAAATAATAAATACATTGAAGAGTGATCAGGGCAACTGGAGACAACCACATCTTTTTCTTAAATATAATTTAAAAATAATGTTCTTCTAGGTATTTTAGTAGTGGCGAATCCTAATCTTATTGTTTCTTCTAAAGGGATCCATATTTTCCTCCCATTAAATAAAACTGGATATAAGGGAGATAACCAGGCAATTGATGTTGGGAACTAAAGGAAAAAAAAGGAAAAAATAAATAGCATTCCAGATATTGACGACTTGAGAGATCTTTTAATAAACCTAAGTTGTAAGAAAGATGAAATTTGGAGGGAGCAGAAACAGAGAAGAGGCAGAAGCGAACACACAGAGAAAAGCGATCCAACAGAAAATTAAAACTCCTTTCAGCAATGAGAAGATGGACATGCTGTATGAAGACGTATTTCATTGGAGAGAAAAATGTCGAGTAGATTCCTTTAGTGTCTTTGATCCACAAACATTTTCAAAAACAAAGAGATATTGTGGGTAGTTAATATCCCTAATTTGTTTTAAAATGTACTGACAATGGTTTTCTTTCAACAATATTTGAAAGTGTATTGGCAACACTTAAAAAAGTAGAATAAAGGGCCACCTTGTGACCAGAGGCAGCACTGCATCTTGAGCATCACTGAGCAGGAAACCAGGCACAGAAAAGGCTTGTGTTTAATGCTGCAACAAATTTTGGACTTGTTTAGACTTTTTTTTTTTTTGAGACTAAGTCTCACTATTTTTGTCTGTGGAACCGCAGGCTCACGTTGCCTGGGATACCACAGACTCAAGCAATCCCAGCCTCGGCTTCCCAGGTAACTGGGATGACAGGCGCCCGCCACCACGCCCAGCTATTTTTTGGGGACTAGATCTCCCTATGTTGCCCTGAGTGGGACTTGAACTGCGATCCCTGGCCCTGGCCGCGGCTTCCTAGGCTGCCACTTACAGGCACGCACCAACGTGCCCGGCTAGTTTTGGACTTGTTTAGACAAGATATCATTGGTACATTCAGGAGGTGAGTTGCACTAGAGAACTGGATGAAAGTCTATAGGAACAGAGAGTAGTTTAGGCTAGATATGTAGAATTGGGAGTCCTTATCACATACACTGTCATGACAATGTAAAAGTGATAGCATCAGCCAAGAAGAACATGGAGACTGAGAGAAGAAAGGACTCACAATATTTACGGAAGTAATAGCTTTCAGGTTCTAAGAGCCTGGGTATTGGCCTAGTCAGTGCTGGTTGGGTCTAACTCTATTCTTCACTATTCAAAGTAAAAGTAAAATGATAAGATGATAATATAAAATCAATACTGATTGTAAGAAGAGAGAAAAGGTGACTAAGAAAATGTTGAAAAGTATATTATGTGAATTGTATCTATAAGAAAGTTTATATTGCCTTTTTATATATCAGATAAGGGAAAATTTAAGGCAATGGCCATTCATATAGATAAGGAGGGACAGTTTACATAGAAATAGATCGATTCAATAGATGACATTATAATCCTTTATATACACCTAAAGACATAAAACAAAAAATTAAAAATCATAATAAGAGGATAAATAGAAAAATCCATGGTCATAATGAGGAAGAATAATGTAATTTTCATGATAACTAATAGTGCAATCAGGAAAACACCAGTAAGGATATCAAAACTTTAACCATGGTGGTCCCAGGACAGCTGAGTTCCTAAGAGTGTAGACATTGGGATCAAACCCACACTCTGACTGTGTACCTTCCCTTCTTTCTTTCATCATAAACTCTCTTCCTAAACTAATGAGAGCTATGGGTTCTCTCCTCAACACATACATCTCTCCCCCAGCACACATTACACAAGTTTAAGGATCCATCAGTTTCCTGTATTCATAGCTTTGGTCTAATTTAATCAGTAGGAACAAAACATGAGGGTCAACTAGAAAACACTGAGAGATAGAAACTCAAATATATTAATGATTAGCATGGATATAAATAGACTGAACACTATAAACCAGAATAGATAAAAACAACAAATCAGATGCTGCTTAAACAGTCATACCTTAAATGTAAGGATGCAGAAAGACTGAAAGCATAGTGTGGAAAAATAAAACACACATGTATGCCACAACAAAAGGGAAGGTGTATAGCCATGAAAATATCCAATAAGGGAGGCCTAAAAAACATTAGTGATTACAACTTAGAAATAAAAAACAAACAAGAAGCCCAGTCAAAAAATGGGGAGAAGAACTGAAAAGACACTTTTCCAAAGAGGAAATACAAATGGCCAACAGGCACATGAAAAACTGTTCAACATCACAAGCAATCAGGGAAATGCAAATCAAAATGACAATGAGATACCACTTTACACCAGTAAGAATGGCCCACATCAAAAAAATAGGCAACAACAAGTGCTGGTGTGGATGTGGAGAGAAAGGAACATTCTTACACTGCTGGTGGGAATGTAAACTGGTCCAGCCACTATGGAAAGCAGTGTGGAGGACCCTCAAACTAATGAAAAGGAAACTAACATTTGACCCAGCAATCGCTCTTCTGGGAATCTACCCAAAGAGACCTCAGTATGGGTACAAAGGCACACCTGTGCTCGGATGTTTATGGCAGCACTATTTATAATTGCAAGGACATGGAAACAACCCAAATGCCCCAAAACAGATGATTGGATGAAAAAAGATGTGGTATATATATACAATGGAATATTACTCATCCATTAAAAATGACAAATTTGATGAATTTATGACATGGATGTACCTAGAAGAAATCATATTAGCAGAAGCAAGTCAGAAAGAAAAAGACAGAAACCAAAAGGTCAGGAGGAAAAGTCCAAACAAGATGACAACCAAACTAAAGAACACAATTGGGGAGAGGGGAGTAAAGGGGAGCGGTCAGGGCAGGGAGGTGGTGGGTGAACAAAGATGTGAAATATATATATATATTATTTAATAGTAATAAAAGAGAAATATTAGTGATTAAGAGATATATTTTATAATGATAAAATTTTCAATCTGATAGAAAGGTATCACAATTCTAAATCTGGAAGCTTCTCGTAACATCACATCAAAATATACAATGCCAAAAAAATCAGAAATAAAAGGAGATACAGAAAAATCGAGTCATTCTGAGATACATAATTATATATCCTTAAAAACTGATAGAAAATTCTGGTACACATATTAAGATTTATTTTATTATATTATTAAAAAATTGTATTTTCATTAGGATAGCGTTGGTTTATAACTCTATATGATTCACACCTGTCCAGATGTATGCTGCCACACCACACCCACTACTGAGATACCCATAGTCTTTCACCATAGTACATTATACACCCTCTAGATCCCACTTTGCTCCCAACCCAAACATACTCCTTGTCAGAGTTGCTAATAACACCGGGATACAAACCAAAAACAGACTTGCATCTTTGGAACAAAACCCACTTGGTACGGTAGAAAATTTTGTAGATACATGGTTGGGTTAATGATTTCATATTTTTTTTGAAGACCTACTTAAAAAAAATGACTAGTTCTCATTCTTTCAGATATCAAAATGTTCACTTTCATGCTATTTTTTTAATTTTATTTTTGCATATTTTACAATATATGATTGTATAACTGCTGATCCCCATGGGAATACCCCCCCCACACACACACACCACATCTCCCCTGGTCACTTTGCCTCCTTTTTTTTGTTGTTTGTCCATGTTTAGCCCTTTAGTCTTTTTTTTTCCTTTTTTTTTTCTGGATCCATTTCCTCATCCTTGGTGAGGGTGCGATTTCCCAGGACTTGGTAGAACGTGCTGTTTATCATTCCTGTATTGCTTTTGGAGTACCTTTGGCTTGTATGGTTGTTTCTTGTTTCTTGGTGGGTCTCATCTCCGCAGTTTGTGCCACATTTTGTTGCTCCTTCAGTCATGCTTCAGGTCTTTGGATTTGGGGTCATGATTCCACCGTATGTTTTGGAAGAGCAGTTCCTCGAAGGGACAGCCATCATCGTGCTATATTTTTTAAAAAACTGTATAAGGTTAAAATGTCAACGTTATCATAATTAGAACCTCTGGTCTCCTCCATTCCATATACCCTTGCTCCAGACTTAGAAACCAGCAGTATGCAAGAGAGAATTGGGAAGAACTTTGCTGCTGTCCCCATCATTACTTATCTTACAAATTAGCTTAGATTTTTGGCTATTCCTGAGTTGATCTGGGCTTTGAAGGGGAAAAAAAAGCACAGTACTACAACTTTTGAGCTGCGATGAATCTGGAGCTTTCTAGCTGTATCGCCTTGCCAAAGGGCGGCCTCTCTGGCTAGGCATTTTAATTGTTCGTCAGAGAACCAGCTCCACGTTGGTAGTTCCCTGGCCATAAATGACTCTACTATGTACTCTGATGCTCCCTCCATCCTTATTGCCCATGGTTTCTCCTTCTATCTGTGGTCACCTCCACCCTGTAAATAGTCCTTTTATTTAGGATCCTTTTCAAGAAGACCAATTCTGCTCTCCTTTCAAAGGTTCCACTTTAGACCCATTGGAAAACACATGTATACATCCTTGCCCCACCAGACTGCAGTAGGTTTCTGAAGCGACTCGTGCCTCTACAGGGCATAACTGTACACTTTACTGACTGTGAGTTAGACACCTGTACTTCCCTTTCTCCAATATCAAGTGCTGGATAGCAAGCACAGGGATAGAGAGAGTGGGTCTGAGCCCGGAAGGAGAAAAGTCTTCTTTCCATTCTGGCCTGTAGGACTGTTGGAACAAGAACTTGGAAGGGCAAATGGCAAGAGTAATCCTAGTTAAGAGGCAAGCTGGCCCCTAGCAAATGAGGCCAACTAGGCCAACAAGGGCCTACCTCCCTGGTGGGAAAGGTTTTGTTTGTTTATGGACACTGAAAGGGATCTCATCTGGGATGCAAGTGGATGAGGGGCCGAGTCCTGCGTTCTGTGACCCATGAAGTATATCAAAAACCTCCAACTTATTTTTAGCAAAAGTATCCTGGTCTTGGCTGTCCAGTAGAGAATCCAGAACCTGAGGGTAGGAGAACCTAGCAACCGAGCATCACAGCAAGAACCCAAGGGGTCCCATATTCCTTTCTCTTCCATCTGCCCTCTAGTAAGAAAATAATAAAATAGATACTACCAAAATGAAAAGGGCAAATCAGAACACAAAAGACAGAGATACCTGCCTGCCAAAACATTGGCAGGAGGGGCACTGATGAACTACTGGCCAATAGGAAGTGAATAAGAGAGAGACAAGAGCAAGGATACAGAGATGTATGAGGAACTGAGGTCCCCTGACTGTGTGCTCAGTCACTGAGCATCAGTGCCCATTATGCACCAAGAGCAAGAGCAGTAGAAACACAAGATCAGAGGAAAAGATCTGATCATAAGACACAGAAGCTGAAAAGGAAGCACTGTGAGCAGAAGGAGAAAGACAGAGACAGAGAGACATGGACAGACAGATTCAGAGAGACAGAAACAGAGAGAGATACAGACCTAACAATCAGACAGGGCATAAAGGGCACAAGGCTTCACAAGCAGGTGTCTATCAGGCTACTATCAGTATACAAGATACAGAAGCTAATAATGAGACAGCATAAAAACATGGGAGTAGGGTGGGGGGATGACTTAATAAACATATCTAAAATCTGTAAAGCTTATGAAGGAAAAGCTTTGAAATTATAGAGAAGTGGTCATTGACAGTCCAAGAACCAAGTGGAGTTCCTTTAGGCAGGAGAACTCTCAATGGTTAAGGAAGATTCAAATAATCAATACACACATGCCCCACTGGCCAAAATGGTTTTCCAATAAGCTCCTAGTGAGCAGGTGAAATGAGCTGCCATAAGGCTAGCTAGATAGAGGGAGCAAAGTGAATTCACTTGACTCAAAAGCATGAAGGCAGCTAATAATTAATATCTGAGGAGTCCTGGCTTCAGTGAACTTGTGCTGGCCTTGAGTGGGGGCTCCCATGAGCAAGGCAGGAGGCCCCACTTTGACCAGTGGGGAGTTCACAGAGTCCCTATTATAAAAGTGGGGGTACTCCACTTTGACTTTGGGGAGTCACAGCCTGGGACTCTCGTGAAAGTTGGGGACCCCATTTTGGCCCTTGGAGATTCACAGAGTGGGGCCTCCCCTTGGCAAATATGGGGTACCTCACATTTACTTTGGGATTCACACAGTGGAGGCTCTCCTGACAAGATCATGGCCCCCACTTTGGCCGTGGGGTTCATGAATAGGGGCTTCCCTGGGTAAAGAGAGTCTAGAGATGTCTTCAGCTGCTGACAGTGGAAGGCCACCATAGCTGCTCATTTAAATGTGCTTTGGAAGTGGTGCTCTTGGAACCCTAGCTTTCACTGATAGCAAGTGGGCAGCAAAATCACCAAGAGCTGCCAGGGCCGGTGTTCACATGAGCCAAACTGTCATTGTGATAAATGGGAGCAGAGAGATGAAGTACTGACAGATAGCCCATCTGTGTTTGTAGTAGTTCATTTTAGGTGTCAACCTGACTGATCTTCAGGGTAGCCAAACAATCGGTCAAACATTTTTCTGAATGTCTAGGATCAAGTCTAACATTTCAATTGGTAGGCTGAGTAAAGTGTTGCCTGCCTTAGTGTGATTGTGTCTCAGCTAATTGAAGTTTTTAATAGAATGCAATTCCTTCTAAAAGAAAGAATTTCCCCTGTCTGACTGTTCATCAACCAGAATATAAGTTTTTTCCTCCCTTTGAACTTGACATGTTTCTAAGAACCTATGAATTCATGGGTCTTGAGCCTGCTTCTTTTCACAATGGAACTACACTGTTGGTTCTCCTGGGTCTCAGCTTGCTGACTGCACAACATGGGAGCCAATTCCTCAGAATAGAATACACTCTAGCTTTTTTTTTTTTTTTTTTGAGACTAGGTCTTGTTACACTTTCGGGATTGTCTCGAACCCATGGACTCAAGTGATGTCTAGTCTCAGCCTCCCAAGTAGCTGGGATTACAGGTGCATGTCACCGTGCCCGGCTAGTTTTTTGAGCCTGCGTCTCGCTATGTTGCCTCGGGATAGTCTCGAACTCGCGGACTCAAGTGATTCCTAGCCTCAGCCTCCCGAATACACTCTATTCTATAATACGTACTACCATGTGATCCAACACATTCATAAGATGTAATGTTTTATATTCTGAGGAATTTGGTCCCACACTACATGTGAATATGAATGTATGTATACATATGTAGGTATGTATGTATATCTATGTTTGTATAATTTTTATACCTATGAAATATGCAACTAGTTTTTTTTCTTACAGAAACCCTGGTGAAACAGTACTAGGACCACAATTTTATAAATAAATAAACTAAGCTCTAGAGAGCTTTCATTACCACCACAAGGTCAAATGAGTGTTCATGGCAAAGAAGAGCTTAAACTCAGTCAGGTCTTCTAAATTGAAGCTGTTTTGATTTATCTTTTCCCATTGGATAAGACCATGGATAGAAAAGGAATCTACAATGTTATGTTTTAACCAATGGACTTTCCTTTTTAGAGTAGTGCGACATTTATAGGTAATAATGAGTCTTCTAGTCCATGAACATGGAATATTTATCTAGATCTTCCTTGATGTTTTTTCCACCAGAGCTTTGTAGTTTTCAGCATATTTTAAATGTATTTTTT
Organism: Uropsilus gracilis; assembly: GCA_004024945.1. Lineage (NCBI taxonomy): Eukaryota > Metazoa > Chordata > Mammalia > Eulipotyphla > Talpidae > Uropsilus > Uropsilus gracilis. The sequence continues at coordinate 8,184 of PVHY01010764.1, forward strand.
CATTGATATCTAACTATCTTATTTCCCTTCTGATACGAAGGCAAGTGGTACTATGTTTTCTTAAACTCAAATCTCAATTTCTAAGGAAAAGCAATGAACCTTAGTCTAGTATTTGTATATCTTCTTCCTTTGCTAGGATTGCTTATAATTAGCTATTGAAAACTTCATTGGCTCTTTGGGATTTCTACCTATTTTATCATCTTAGCTGTGAGCAGAGCCTTTTTATTTATTTTTTCCTAATTTTAGTATCTTTTTTTGAGACTAGGTCTTGCTTTGTTGCCTGGGGAACTGCAGGCTTATGTTGCCCAGGGTACCATGGACTCAGGCAATCCCCAGCCTCAGCCTCCCAGGTAGCTAGGATTACAGGCATGCGCCACCACCTACCACCTAGTTTTTGAGACTAGGTCTCGCTATGTTGCCCCAGATGGGTCTCGAACCGGTGGACTCAAGCCATTCCTAGACTCTGACTCACATAGGCTGCAATTAAAGGTACGTGCCACCATGCCCGGCCTAATTTTAGTATCTTTATTCACTACTTTTTTTTTCTATTTTGAGACTAGGTCTCGCTGTTTTTGCCCATGGAACCGCAGGCTCACGTTGCCCAGGGTACCACAAACGCAAGCAATCCCCAGTCTCAGCTTCCCAGGTAGCTGGGATTACAGGCAGGCACCACCATGCCCAGCTTTTTTTTTTGGAACTAGGTTTTTCTACCTTGCCCCGGGCAGGACTCAAACCACAATCCCTGGCCCCTGCCACGGCTTCCTAGAGTGCCTCTTACAGACACATGCCACTGTGCCCTGGCCCTTTATTAATTTCTTTTCATCTATTAGCTCTGACTTCCAGTAGGATGCTGAACAAGATGCATGAGTGGGAACCTTGCTTTCTTTCCAACTTTGGGGAAAATATTTCTTTCTGTTCAATCTAAGAGTAGTTCAAATTTGAATCAAGATGAGGAATTTCCCCTCTATTCTTATTTCGCTGAGAGTTTTAAATTATGAATGAGTGTTGAATTTAATCAAATGCCTTTTCTACGTCAAAAATAGGATCCTATGATTTTCCCTCTTTGACTTGATGTGGATAACAAAGATTTATATTCAAGTACTGCTGTCGTGCTGGAAAATTGGTCCAATTTGGTCTGATAACCAAATACATATTTTCGTCATCAGAGTGACAAATATACATATTTTATATACATAATTTGTCTGTATAGTTCCTGGTCCATAGCTTCCCCCGAATATTGGAGCTTACTATATTGAGTGGTAAAGACATCTCTTGCTATGCTAATGACACCACTTGGGGGAAACACCTGGAGGTGGGGTCTCATGGCTGGAAATCAAAAGGAAAAGAGGGTGAAACATTCAGTCCCACCTGATTGACCTCCCTTCCAGGAAGGGATCAGGAGCTACAAGTTGACTTAGTTGACAACCACACCTCTGTAAGGAAAATTTCATAAAAACCCAGGAGGATGAGACTTCAGGCTGGCAACACTTGGAGATTTGGGGGAGAATGGCATGTCTGAGTAGGGCATAGAAGTGCCACTCCTTTTCCCATACATCAACCTATTCATTCTTCCATCTGACCATTGTATCCTTTGTGAGAAATGGATAATCTAGAGAGTGAGCAGGTTACCTGAATTCTGTGTGTCATTGTACCAGTTTAATCAAATGTGAGGTTGTCCTGGGAAACTCTGGTTGACAATCAGTGGATCAGAAACACAGACAATAATCTGGGTTTGTGATGGGCATTGAAGTCCAAGGTGGGGTTGATAGGGACTAGGGACAAGGAGGTTATCAGACAAGACTCTATGCATGGTCAGTAGTAAACCCACACACACATATGTTTTTTATGGCCTCTCTTATCTGAGTTAATAATTTCAGCCTAAGGACATGTCTGGAGGAGTGCAGATAGCCAGTACCAGCCTCAGGACCCGGGGAGTGTGAGATCAGGTGTCCAGGAGGGTGATAAGGAGCTCCCGGGTCTGGATATCACAGGCTCCTGACATCAGTGAAGGCCAACTTGCTGCTGAACTGCCTTTGTTTAGGTCACCATAAAAAGCCAGGTGGAAATGAAATGTGAAGGCAGTTTCTTTAGGGTGTTAACCACCCCACCCCATCTTGTCTTATAGGTTGCCAGCTGTCTGATTAAAGTGCACCTTAATAATTCCATTCCTGTCTCTACTTTATTGGCATTTGGTGGGTACAAGTGGCCCAAACTCTGGTCCTCTGGTTACATTATCATCAGGGAAATACAAATCAAGATCACAATGAGATATTATCCATGAAAGCTGCCCGTATCAGCTAGACTAGGAACAACAAGCCTTGTCCATCAAATCTTGGACAACAAATCTTCCAAGGGCTGGATACTGTGGAGAACAGTGGGGGTCCAGTCCTTGTGGGAAAAAAATGCTGTCAAAGAAAAATTGCATTCAGCAGAGTTAAATATGAAAGGAAGACTGTATTACTTGCAATTTGAGCTCAATTCCAAGTACAATTGGGATAGCAGGGAAGTTATAATCAACAGGTAGGAAGAGAGAGTCTTGACAGTGGAAATTACAAAGAAAAACTTGATTAGACATCAAGGTGGGAAAAGAAGAATGTAATTGAATTTGAAGAGTGGGAGGATACTTGCTAAACTGGCTTAGCAGGATTCTTGCTAAAACTGAGTTCAACAGGATTCTTAACTGTTCTTTACAGACTAAGGACTGGCCTAGTCAAGAAGAGGGCTGGATGGAGCATGATAAAACTGGTTAAAATTGGAGCCCTTGATGGTAGGAGCGCTACAGTGACTACACCTGAGCAGAGAAATCCTATACTGTCAAAACGCTAACAAGGATGTAAAGCAATTCTATAAAAAAAAAACTAAAAAAATAACAGGGTCCTTGTCAATACAAAAAAACAGGAATATGAGACCTGAACAGAAATAGAAGGTAACATAAACTGCCTATGAGAGGTACCAGATGTCAGATTAAATATACAAAGACTGAAAAGTAGCCACTATAAATAGTTTCAAAGAACTGAAGACAATATTTTATCAACTAGAGAATGTCAATAAAGATGGAAATAGTTCAAAAAACAAAATGGAAACTCTGGTGCTTGAGTACAATGAAAATGGAAAATTTCTTGGAGGTGTGCAACAATAGATGCAACTGGAAGAAGAAAATATGATGAAGACAAAACTATGATATAATCTGAAGGACGGAAAGAAAAAAAAACAGAGACTTAGAAAAAAAGTTTAAAACTTTTTAAACACCCGTAACATATGTGCAATGAGAATACCTGGAGGAAAGGAAAGAGAAAGGGGTAGAAAAAAATATTCAAAGAAAGTCAGGTGTGGTGGCACGCACCTGTTGTCCAAGCACTGGGAGGCAAGGCAAGAGGCTTGGGATCTCTTGAGTTTGCGGGTTTGAGACTACCCCGGGCAACATAGCGAGACCAGGTCTCGAAAAAGCAGCCGAGCACTGTGGCTGGTGCCTGTAATCCCAGCTACCTGGGAGGCTGAGGCTGGGGATCGCTTGAATCTGTGGTACCCCTGGCAACATAGCAAGACCTAGTCTCCAAAAAAAAAGGAAAAGAAAAGGTATTCAAAGAAACAGTGACTGCAGTTTTCACAAATTTACATTAAGAGTGCATATAAACCTTCAAAGGAATCAATATTTAGAAACACAGTAAAAATGCTGATATCTAAAAATTAAGAAAAAATGTTGAAAGCATCAGGAGAAAAACTAACAAGCAATAACTGACTTCTTATAAGACACTAAGGAAAACAAAAAGTAAATACCTATATAACATGCCACATAATAACAGCACAATTCACATCCTAGTCGAGCATATAAAACATTCTTCAGGACAGAACATGTGCTAGAAGATTTTTTTTAAAGTCTCAATAAATTTATAATAATTGTGGTCATATAAAGTATGACCTCTGACCACAATGGAGTAAAATTAGAAATTAATAATTTAAAGACTTTAAGAAATTTATAAGTATATGGAAATTAAGCAACACACCCATAATAAACCAATGTGATAAAGAAGAAATTAAAAGGGTAATTAAAAATACTTGAGACAAGAGAGAATGAATATGCAACACAGCAAACATTTGGTATGCATTTAAAACACTGTTGAATTAAAACTAGCAAACTGTCAGCAGAACTGAAGCATAGAGCAAGGGAGGAGGATGGGGGTAATATTGGGGGAAGGATGGGCACAAGAGATTAAGATGAAGATTCACAGGTGATAAGGTGATGGGAGAACCTCAGGGTATACAACGATGTAAAATGTGTATGTGTGTATGTGGTGTGTGCACGTGCACAGGTGAGTGTAATCAATTAGTAAATAAATAACAATAAAGCACTGTTGAGGGTGAATTTATGTTTATACACATATACATTAGAGAAGAAAAACCACATCAACAGCTTATGTTTCCACCTTAAGAAACTTGAAGAACAACAAGTTAAGCCCAAAGCAATCAGAAAGAACATTATAAATATTTGAAAGAAAAGTGATGAAATCTAAGTAATGGGAAGAAAATAAAATGAAACAATGTGAATAGAGCTCTCAGGAATGGAATTAGTGACCTCAGAGAGATCCTTTATCCCTTCCATTATGTGAGGGAATAGTGAGAATAGGCCATCAGTGAGGACGAAAGCTCTCAACACACACTAAATATGCCGATGATGACTTGGTCTTGGACATCCCAATGTACAGAACTGTGAGAAATAATTTCCTGTTGCTTATGCCAACCAGTTTGTGGAGATTCATTATAGTAGCCAAGTCATGAAGACAGTTTGAAAAACTGTATGGTAGTTCCTCAGTTAAACAGAGTTACCATAAGATCCAGCAATTCAATTCCTAATTATTTACCCAAGATAAATGAAAACACATATTCACACAAAATCTTGGATAAGAATGTTCATAGCATAGAATATTCATAGCAACATTATAATAGTCATAAAGGACAAACAACTAATTGCTATAACTGATGAATGGGCACTTACTATAGAATAGCAATACAATGGAATAAATCTTGGCAATAAAAAGGAATGACATTTAACATAAGATGAATGAAACTTGGGTATATTCCTAATAGTGGGATTGCTGGGTTGAATGGTATGTCCACATTCAATTGTTTGAGGGTCCTCCACACAGTCTTCCATAGTGGCTGGACCAGTTTGCACTCCCACCAGCAGTGTAAGAGAGTTCCTTTTTCTCCACATCCACGCCAACATTTGTTGTCTGTTTTATTTATGTGGGCCATCCTTACTGGTGTAAGATGGTATCTCAGTGTGGTTTTAATTTGCATTTCCCTAATTATTAGTGAGGTGGAGCATATTTTCATATGTCTATTAGCCATCTGTATCTCCTCTTTGGTGAAGTGTCTTTTTAGTTCTCCCCATTTTTTGATTGGGTTTTTTGCTTTGTTTTTGTTGAGCTGTAGGAGCTCTTTGTGGATCTTTGTTATCAGACCCTTGTTACTTGTCTGCAGGGCAAAAATTTTCTCCCAGTTGGTTGGGTTTCTTTTTGTTTTGTTTATTGTCTCTTTTGCTGAACAGAAACTTTTTAGTTTATATAGTCCCAGATGTTTATGCTTTCCTTCATTTTTTTGCCGGCCATAGTTGTTTCCCCAAATGGATTTCTGAGGTGAAATTCATAAAGGGTTTTGCCCAGGTTTTCTTCTATGTATTTTATGGTTGCAGGTCTCACTTACAGGTCCTTTATCCATTTTGAGTTAATTTTTGTACAGGGTGTGAGGGTGTTATCCTGGTCCATTTTTTTTACAAGTTTTGATCCAGTTTTCCCAGCACCATTTACTAAAGAGGACTATACCCAGAGAACT
>PVHY01010764.1:20167-50698 GCA_004024945.1 Uropsilus gracilis
TCTGTCCCTTTCTATCTGGCTCATTTCTGCTAGAATGATTTCTTCTAGGTACATCCAGGTGTCTATAAATTCATCAAATTTGTCATTTTTGATTGATGAGTAATACTCCATTGTGTATATATACCACATCTTTTTCATCCACTCATCTGTTCTGGGGCATTTGGGTTGTTTCCATGTTCTTGCAATTATAAATAGTGCTCAAAAGCATTGTCTTTATACTTACCTGAGAGGGGAGATGCATGATCATGAGGGTGGTTTTCCCAGGCTGAGCCTTGTCCTTTACACTTCAAAAGTGCTGACCTCTGAAATTTTACCAGATGTGGGAAATTCGATTATAGAATTTGTGGTAGTGGGGGACCGTGTCAATACTCTCTCTTGGAAAAAAATATCTTCATAATGAACATGCAAATTGACATAACATTATAATGTTGGTTTTATCACATCTTACCATACAGGAAAGAGATTATAGAGCAATATGCAAAACTACTTGTTTTTGTATTTACCGCTGAAGCTAACTTTACCATTGTTGTTTATTTCTTCTTATGACTGAGTTACTTGTGTCTCTGTATTTCATCTTGGAAGTCTTATAAGGCATTCCAGAGGTCATTGAAAAAAACAAAAATTGCAAATGAATATATTTTATGTAGAACGAATGTACCTTATGTTATTCAAATCATTTCTCTGTAATTGATGTTCAAATTATTTGTTTTGTCCACTAAAAGTAACCTTGCTTGCAATAACCATATACTGTACACATACTCAAATCACTGATGGTTTTGTTTCTATAGAATATATTCCTAAAATAAAATTGCTTGATCAAAAAATATGTGTTCTTTAACATTTCCCAGGATCTCTTGCACATATGCTGAGGTCATCAAATGTAATACGAAACTTCTAAGGCTTAGAAACAACCCTGGGTTATCTCTACACTCCTTTTTCATTAGCTTTGAAAACCTTGTGTGCCATCTGGAACACATGACTGAGAGATTAATGTAGGTTAGAAACATGAATAATCAGTGGAGCAAAGCCATGCAGGAGTGTCAGTAACTCTTATTGAATTATGATATGAAGGAGTAGAATACTGTTTTAAAGTCGGTGAGATTTTTAAAGTGATTGAGATAGCCTATTTTTTCATAAAACTTTTAAAATTAAGACTATTATTTTACATCCTTGCTAATTTTTTGACAGTATAAGACTTCTCCCCTCAGGTGTGATCACCAGAGCTCTCCCACCACCAAAGCACCCATAGTCCATTGTGCCCTTCTCCCACCTCTTGCCAGGATTCTCACTCCTCCACTTTTTCTTGCTTCTCCCCCTCCCCTACTGCATGTCTCCAGAAATAGCGTATTCATCTTAATGAAATACCATACCTCCAATTTCAGCCCTTTCCCCACAATTAAACATGTCAGTTTGATGGGTATCCATACTGAAATATATATATATATATATATATATATATATATATACACACACATTTTGCAGCTTAACTAAATATCACATTGCAGCTATAATTCTACTGCTTCTATTTAATATTTTAGAGATGTTTCAATATAAGTATCTCATTCTTTTTAAGTATTTGCAAGGTTTTTTTGGTATAGATAGACCATAGTTTGACTTATAAACAGTGCCATGATAAGTATCTATTTATGCTTTCCTGTGCACATGTGTACACATACCTCTAAGATAATATGAAGCAGTGGAACTTCTAGGTCATCATCTAGCATGTACATATTTTTACTGATTTATCTTTTTGTTTTCCATTTGTAAAAGGTAATTGGGGTAGTAGCATTACCTGTCATGGTATTGAAAATATTTTCTCCAGGGCTATTTCTTGTCTTTGAATCTTCTATATTTTTCTTATATAAGTTTTGAATTTACTTTCTTGCTTAAGATTACATTATAAGATTATACATTTTTTAAGTTTCATTGCAATATTTTGTTTGTGATTTTTACAATTTCATCTTTTATTCACATGGGGGATATTTTTGTGTGTAGTGAATAGAAATCTATGTTCATTTTATTCTGATTGAATAGCTCATGTAATCTGGATTTCAGGTTAAAAAGACATCTGCAAATATGTGAAATCCTCAAATAAAAATACTTATACCTAAATATTTGCTCATTACTATGATTATTTCCTTAGAATAAATTCCAAGTAGAATTATTGGGTCATGGAGTCTGCAGAATACTGCGTTTTGGGTACTTACTGTGAATAGAACCAAAGATTATGGATGTGGCAATTTAGTTTCTCATTGAGTATAAGAATGTCTGCATCCTAAGTAGTAGTGATTATTGTAAGTAAATATTTGTTTGCCTATTTGATAGGGAGATAACAACTTATTTTTGACTCTTTGCCTCCTAATAATGAATAGTGTTTGTTCTTCACTCAGATTTATTTGGTGGATACCCTGAATTTTCAGGCTATGATATAATTAGGAGTCTTTAGCTATAAATTTTAAACTATTAGGTTCTTTGATTATAAGAAAACATTTTTATACAAGTCAGTTGAAATGTGATCTGTGGTGAGGGTTTATGAGGAGGAAACAGACTGATTTCGTGGAGATGAAAAAGTGGAGATACCAGTGTCATGTGCACAGATTCTGACTCAGTATATTTGTATGAGTATTTGTGTATGTGGAGAAATATGTGTCAGAGTTGTGCAGCTTTTAATAACCACTGGTGACTATAATTTAGAAACTGCTTTTTTAGAGACATGCTACATAATGCTATAATAATTTCATAGATTAACTTTTTTTAAAATGTAAATTTACAGACACTTAGGGAAGTAGGATTATAAATTTTATGTAATCAGAAGTAAAATTTGGCCAAGAACTCTAGAATCCTAATTAACATTTATTTAGTACCCCGTTTGTGTAAAGCACAGAAGAGTATAATGAAAATATGACACAGACTTTGAGATATGAAATGCAAAAAGTCCAACTAGGAAATAATGCTTATGTAAATGTAAATAAATATGTATATAAACATATACATATGCCTGGTAAAACTAAAAATGTATAACAGACATATATGTAAATGAGATATATAATATATATCTGTACTTAACACTAAAATGTACATACATATATTTATATATGTGTGCATAAACGATATATATACATTTATATTCGTCTCACAAAGCATTTTTACATGTGCTTCAGGAGGGAAAGGAAGGCGGGATGGGGAGAACAGGATAATTAGATGTTTCCTCAATCACTATGAATTTACATACATTCTGAGAGCCTTCAGAATCAGTGGGGTAGGGCTGCCAGGAGCCTGCAGAACAGATATCTTACAAGAAAAAAATCTTAATCCTTAGACCTAAACATTAGACCTAGACCACCTCTGATGACAGTAGGCTTTTCATTCAAAGCTGCACCTGGATCCCCCTCCCAGAACCAACTCATCATATCTCACTCCTTGGAGACCAGGGGCCCTGAGATTGAAAGGCTGAGGGGCTATTTTGCTAGGAATGCTGCAAGACCTTGTTGCCCCAGCAACCCTAAGAGCAGTAAGTGTCACAATAATGCAGAGGCTTTAGAAGAGGGGGCCTGGTTTTAATCCACTGGGGACTCCAGGGAATTCAGTGGGGTTTTGGCACTCGAGGACGCCAGGGCTCTGGCAAAGGTAGGGGCCAGCAGAGGTAAGGACCCAGCAGAAGAGGCAGCAGCACCCAGCAGGCCTAGCAGGAGCCAGGACCAGGGTGGGGGTGGGGCTCAACACCAGAGCACTGGGCTGGAAGTCCCCCCAACCCCTGCCTATTGGGCTAGGCCTCAGCAGGGGCTGAGTCATGCCAGGGCCCTTCCTCACATCCCTGATGTCCCCTATGAACTGGGGTTGTGGGTGCAGGTGAAGAGAGGGGGAGTTTGGGGGGGGGGAATGGAGGGAGGGGAAGAGCCCAACAAGCACTGCATTTCTTCCCCACAGCAACCCAGTGAGGCAAATGTTTCACCTTGAAAAGACAGTCTTAAGCAAGTGTATCTGTAATAATTGCCAGTTTTATTCCTCCAGTTAAGAGGTCCAGAGGTACTTGAGGTTTACATTTATTTTCAATATTTCTGTTATTAAGAATGTGTTTCACTGACCTTCAGATGTGACTGACGAGTTCCTCTAATATATTTGTTTCAATTATTTTGGTAACACAAGTAATACGCACAGATACTTGCACATATATGCATTTTTTTTGAAAATGAGAAGATGCAAGTAAGCAAAAAAAAAAAAAAAAAGAAATATAGATCACACAGAGAATCACTGTTAACCATTTCATGATAATCCAGGCAGTTTCCTTTGCACTAGGTCATCTATAATATACATACATATAAAGTGTATATATATATATATATATATATATATAATTTCACAAGTTGTCATTTTCACTTTAGGATGCACAATGGGCATCGTCCCATGCAAATGAATGAAACCTCCCTATTGAATGAATGGGAGAGATTGGGTCAAAAGATAGGATGTTGATAATGAGAGTGGAATTTAAATCAAAGGAACATTGAAGGTTTGGAGTAAAATGATAGCAAATCTTTGGCAAGAAAATGAAGACAAAAAGAAATAAATGGTGGAAATATTAATAACAGAAATAGTTGAATTCAGAAGCTCATTAAAGGGGATAAGGACGGTCCCGAGAATGCCTATGGTTAGAGTGTAGAGCTCTAAATTTCTTTCTCAGACCCCTTATCTCTTCCAAACACCTTTCCATCTCATCTCCCTCTCTTGTCATCTCCTCATCCCTAAAATGCCTACAGTCTATGTCCTCTTTAAATTCTTCGAGAGACTGAAGCAGCCTTTGTCTAAAATTCCCTTCTGTTTGTTGCCGTTCGAATTCTCCGTAGGGACGTTCCTCCTCTCTCTTTGGCACGCTGCATTTGGGCTTCCCTTCATTTTCTTTGCAGGGTTTTTGCATGGTTTCCTGCTTTTGCCCGGAAAGAAATGTAGGATCAGATTGCTTTGTTTCTTTTAATTCAGGATTGTCAGTTTCTCTTTGAAACAAACTAGTCCCCTAATCTCCCACCCCTGCCCTGCGTCCAGCCATCGGAAGTTCAAGATGACTTCTCTTCCTTCCATCCCTCCTCTCCACTTCGTTTCCCCTTTCTTCAGCAACCTGCCCCCCCCCCCCCCCCAATTTTCTCTAAGACTAGGCTAATGACTTCTCTGATGGGATGGACCAGAGAAAGGGGCAACCTGAATTGTTCAGTGAGACTGCAATTTTTACCCAACTCCCACCCTCCGAGATCCAGGTTCAAGTGCATCTTTTCCACAGACCTGTGATGATTCAGGGCAGTTTCCTCTTTTTTCTTGCCTCAGAAGTCTGTCAACACAGACCCTAGGACCTGCAGAGAGAAAGGAAGGGGGCAGGGAGGAGGGAATTATCTGTGGATTCACAAGACTCTTGAATCCAGGATCCACATAATAGTCATTGTTCCAAATTTCCTACTTCCCAGTCCTGCTCAGGTGCCTATCTCTTCCTCCAGGGTCACTGCTTCTGTTAGGCCACCAAACCCCTATGTCTTACCTTCAGGCCTAGTTCTTGCAAGACCCACTGTCCCCCTCCTTCTCACCTCCCCACATCCCTTGCAGGCAGGCTTGAAAGAGACAATCTATTTTCAAATTATCCATAAAATTCTTGTTTTTGTCCCAGAATTCCAGCCATTCTCTATACACTAGCCCACACCTCACTTTCACCAATACAAGTGGAGAAAGAAAAGAAGGGTAAAGGGAAAGCTTACCAATCCGAGAGGAATGGATTATTTCCAAACTCACTAAATCTCTGGGAGTCTCTGGCTGTCTCTGACAAGACTTTCACCTAATCAGTTCCACCCTCTTTTCAAAAATTACAGTTATCTCTGACAAGTTTACAGTGCTTTGGGGAAAACAAGTGTGGACCTATTCCAGTCACTAAATTCAGCCACTACCACCCCAGGATTCCCAAAGGTTCCCTTACCCCAACCTGCTGGAATTTAAGGAATTTACCTCCTCCTCTTCTCCTCAAGCACAAATGCCTGCAGGACAGTAAGGAGCTGGTACCCAGAGGAGAAAGAAGCCTGGGAATATAAGGACTTCACCTCAGCTCCTGGTCACGTGAGGATTATGTCATCCTCCAACTCTGGTTCCCACTTTCCCCTCCCACCAGCTGTGCTGCAGAAGTGGAACTTCTTAACAACCCCCCCCCAACACACATACACACCAGGTCCTGTCAGTCATTTTTGTCATTGCTAATTCCAGAGGACAAAAATGGCCCCTTCTCCCTGTGGTTGGAATTTGCCTTTCTCTGGTTACCAGGGAAGGGCTGTATCTTCCCAAAATTATATATTTTTTTAAAAAGTAGAACCATTGCTACTTTTTACTGGTTGTGTTGAAACAGAAGACTGATCCTTTAAACTATAAGAAGGGAGGTATTCTCTCCACCCACCCTCTCCTCAGCCACTAATGACCATCATTTCCCCTGCATTCAGTTTTTGAAACCAACTGGAAGGAGTTGGGTAAATTAAGAAATGAGATAATGACTGGGATTGTGTTTCTAACTTTTGTTGTGATCACTTTATAGGCTTTTCCATTTTCCATAAACTTGTATTTTTTAATAATCAGAAATATGATAATGATATATACTTTTGGAAAAAGATTCAAGATAGGAGGATAAAAAGACCTGGCCACCTGTTTCAGTTGCTTAGTCATAAGATAAATATAGGCCCTCTAGGCAGACACATTTTTGGAGTTTAAAATGTACAGAGCAGCTGGAGGCTACCCTTTGAGGCCCTCTTAGGCTTGTGAGGCCCTTTCATTAGGTGAGTGACTGGGACAATAATGCTGAAGTATTTTGCCCTTAGATTTTCAGATTTCAAAAGTTAGTCATAAGAGAATACTTGTTCCCTCTTCATCTCATGCCTTCTCTCCTACTTGTACTTCCTTCAATACTGTGCCTAGAAGATCCCACTTTTCTCAACACAGTCAAAATAGTTTATTTCTCTCAGACATTTCCCATCTAATTTTTATTTCCTAAGACCTTACTCAGTCATACTGGGGAATATAAACTACTTGTAGCACCAATAAAAACTAACCACATTTAGTCATTTACCACACTAAAATACTTGGTACCAATCTAAGTGAATTTCTTGTTGATTTGTTAGCTTGAGATATATGCGACAGAAAGAGGAATGTGTTCTTTAAACTTATGTTTAGGAAGGCTGTGGCTCATTATAAATGTAGTGTTGCCACCAGCAAGTTTGATGTGATTCCAGAAAACACTTAAAATAGAGATCTTACAAAGAGTGAGCATTGTTGCCACAGTTATAAAGGAATGGTTACTTGGGGTAGAAGCAAAAGGTTTGTTAGTAAGAATTTTGAATCCTCTGAACAGCTTTTCATGCAGATGGTTTAACTTTACTTACCTGTCATATAACATTGTATCTAAAACCTGAATATTAAAATTTCCTGTCATATAATATTGTATCTAAAACCTGAATATTAAAATTTCCCCGTGTCACATTTATAAAATAGTTCTAAGAACCTGATAGAGTTGTCAGGATTAAATAATATAATTTATGTAAAGTATTTAGTAAATTGCTGACAAGTACTAAGTGCTCCAGCAAATGACAGAGCGCAGTCATTACCTTATAAGGACTTTGGGAATCCTTCCAGCTCTCTCTCTGATTGCCACTTCTTTAGTGCAGGCAACCATAAACTACTTAACCATGACAACAATATTTACTTAGATCTTCTTACTTTCCGGTAAAATGGTGGTTTCAAACAACAGACACAATCATATCCCTGACTTGCACTGTTACTTCATTTTCCAGCAATCCTACTAGATAGGGAAGTCTTTACCTGATATAAAAAATTCCAAAGTGCATCTCTATTTATAAGTAAAAATGCAGGCAAATGTAGGCAAAGTGAGCTAGTAAGTTAAACTTTACTTGTCTTGCCAACTTATTTTCCCAGTAGTAGCCAAGGGGCGTCAAAAATGAGGAGAAACAAGTATTTTGTTTTTCAAAAACAAACTCCAACAATTGTAACCAGATACATTTATAAAAACCTACAAAAAGGTAACTCCAACAATTGCAAACAGATACATTCACCAAAACCTACAAAAACCTAAGCCTACTCTGCCACCCACAACAAATACCCCAGCCTTCCTTTCTCCAAGTTAGTACAAGAAACCAGGTAAGGGTTAAGGAGTAAAATATTACGAGAGCCATTAATTGGCATGGAGTTCAGTATTGCTCATTCTAACAATATCAGCACCAATAAGACCTAAAACTTAGATAACACTTCTTACATATATGAAATTCTTCTAAGCATATTACATATACTAATTAATACTCCTTAATAGTCATAATACTATTAGTAGGAAACTGATGAACACGGCATAAGTACCTTGCACATTGTCACACAGCTAATTGTGAAGATAGGCTTTTAACTTAGTGCACTGACTCCAGGTTTGGCCCATGGTAAAGTCAATTCTATCCCTTTCTCATAGATGAAAGGAAGGGTGTAATTCTTTTCTTTTTTAGAACAGGTGGTAGTGGTGGAGTCTCTAAGACAATCACATATAGAAAGAAGTATGGTGGAAGAATATGGGTACTTTGATGGTGAGCATGGTGTGGTAACATACATCTGAAGAGGTGTGCATCTCTACCTTGAAATTATATATAATATTACAAACCAATGTTACATCAATAAAAAATACAATTTTCAAAAATAGAAGGTACTGGTCTAGAGATCTCAGTTAGATCATTGCTTATCCCTTTGATCTCAAAGATATGGCAGGGTGAAGACAAGCACAGTGTGTGTCTATTTTTGATATGACAAGGATGGGTGAATTGCCCTACAGGTTTGGAGAGAACATCCAGCTGACTTGCTGGTTCCTTTTCCAGCTTCATTTCACACGGGGTCAGAGGGTTGTACAAGGAAGTCATTCTAGAATTTTCCAAAATATGCTAAAGTAAAGTGACAGAAATGAAGCATAAACTGAGATCAGGCTTTGAAGAACCAGATAACTGGACAAATATACCAGAACAGTTTGAACTGTTTTCCAACTCTGGACAATCTACAGCACAAAGGTGTGGTCATGAGAGAAGAGAAACAAAGTGAGCCTATGACCCTTTGGATTTTGAATAGAGGCTTTGGGTTTTGAATAGGTGGTAGCACAGGAAGGAGGAATGACTTTGCCTTCCTGACTTGATAAGACTGTGACTGGCTTTCTGGGAGGTAGAGGTGGTTGGAGTTTGTGGGGACTAGTACCAGATATGAGGGATTAATATTGAAAAACCATTCTCCAAAATCATTTTACTTTCCCTTGAGTCTCTTATGATATACTAGGCTACACGAGCAAAAAGTTAAATTTCATGAGACTGGGAAAATAATGGCAAATAAATTACAAGCCAGAAACAAAGGACCACATATATGATTATATTTATGTTAAATATTCATAATAAACATACCCATATAGACAGAGAGCAAATAAGTCATTTCCAGAGCCTGGGAGAGGGGCAAATTGGGAATGAAGGCTTAAAAAAGTGTGGGGGTTTCCTATGGGGATCTTAAAAATATTCTGGGGCTAGATAGTTTTGATACTTGTACAATATTGTGAATGAACTAAGGCACGAAACTCTACATTTGCAGATGTTTACAATGGTTAATTATGTTATGCAATATGAAAAGGAATGAAAGGTGAAATATATTCCAGATGAACAAAACCTGAGAGAATTTATTACTGTTAGACACAGTTTACAAGAATGTGAAAATAGTTCTTCAAGCAGAAAGCAATTGACTCCAGGCACCAATTGAAATTCACACAAAAAAACGAAGAGTACCAGCAAAGATAATTATGTAATTATAAAAGACTATATAAAAGCACCTTTTCTCCCATTTCTTCTTTTCTTCTCTTAACTGATTTTAAAGTGGTTGCATAAAAATGACATTGTATCATCTTATTTTTGATCCTATAACATATAGGAATGCGATATATTGGACAATAACAATATCAATGAGGTAGGTGAGAGGAAACTTGTGTTTGGTTAAATGACATCATATGATAGCTTGAATCTATAGGAATGAAGATAACCAGGAATGGGAAATAAGCTAAATATAACAAACTCTACAGACAAATACTTACTCTCTTTTCTCAATTATAATAGCTGTAAAATATTTATTAACACTTATAACTGTATTTTTCTACATATCAATGTAATATATGTAATAATTGTACAGAAAGTAGAGCTACATAAAAATAACATATCTATAGTATACTGCAATTAAATGTGAAGTAGATCTTGTAAATGTAAATGTGAAGTAGATCTTGATAAGATGTATATGATAACACTTGCAATAACCACTAATAACTAAAAAATATGTAGTGAGAAAACAAAGAAATAAAAGGTACTTTTAATACAAAAGGAATTTTTCAAGTATAAAAAGAGTAGCCGGGCAGGGTGGCTCGTGCCTGTAAGCTTCAGCCTATGAAGGGAAGGGGCTAGGGATCACGGTTTGAGTCCCGCCTGGGGCCGGTAGCGAGACCTAGTTCCAAAAAAATAGCTGGGCATGGTGGTGTGTGCCTGTACTCTCAGCTACCTGGGAAGCTGAGGCTGGGGATTGCTTGAGTCCGTGGTACCCCGGGCAACGAGAGCCTGCAGTTCCACAGGCAAAAATAGCGAGACCTAGTCTCAAAAAAAAAAAAAAAAAGTAACAAAAATACTTAAGACATATACCAAAGAAAATGGAATATGATGGATGTAAGTACAGTGTTATCACTGTTAACATGAAGTGTGGATGTTTTAACAATCCAGTCTAAGACAGAGGTTGAAGGACTGGATATAAAAATATTATCTATCAATATGCTGTGTTTAAGAGACATGCTTTGTACTCAAAAGCACAAATTTAAAAATAAAGATAATGAAAATAGTAATCATGCAAACAGCAACCATAAGAAATTGGATGGCTATATTAATATCAGACAAAGTCATATTTGAAGCAAAATATTTTCAAAAATAAAAAGGGTTATTTTATAATAATCAAGGAAAAGTCTCTCAGAAATATATATTAATATATGCATATATTTATTTAACAGCAGTATTTAACAGCAGATCACCCAAAATATGTGAATAAAAATAGATCAAAATGAAGAGACAGTCAGAAATTTTAATCTCACTTTCAATAATAGAATAAGTAGGCAAAAGTTAAAAGGGAGAGAACCAACCAGCTAGACCTAACCATATATATTCCATCTGCAAAGCATTTAGAAAAGTTGATACATTTAAAAAGATTTACATTGCACAAAGTATATTCTGTGATCACAGTAGAGTGAAATTAAAAATAGCAGAAATAAATTTTGGAAATTGAAAATATATAGAAATTAATTAACACAGTTTTAAATGATGAATGTGACAAGAAATTACAAGGAAACTAGGAGATACTTTGACAGGAAAATGAACACAACACATCACAACTTATAGGACTCATCTAAGTAATAATTTAAGTGAATTTGCAAGTACATACAATAAAAAATAAGATTTAATTAAAAAATAGCCTTCCAGCTTATGAAATGGAAGGAAGGAAAAAAGCACACCAAATACATAACAATTAGAATGAAGGCGATCATAAGAATTACAGTAGAAATAATGAAATAGGGAAGAGAGAAATTCAACAAAACCAGGAGATGCTTTTTGGAAAGATCAACAAAATTAACAAACTTAGTGAGACTGAGAGGTAAGAAAAGACTAAAACCAGGATTGAAAGAGCAGCTTTTACTACTGCCTTTACAGAAATTTCAAGAAAGTGTTGTAAGAAAATACTATTAACAACTGTATGTCATTCAGTAAAGTAGATAAAATGATCAAATTCCTGTGAAGATATAAACTTCTAGAACTAACCCAAGAAGAAATAGAAAACCTCAATGGATTGTTAACAGGTAAAGAGATTGAATTAATAATTTTAATACTTTTCCAATAAGAAAAAGTCAATCCAAAATGGCTTCACTGGTGAATTCTAAAATCCTTGGGAAAAAATACCAATTCTGTCCCAAAATAGAAATAGTGAGGATACTTATCAACTTACATTAAGTAGCTTATATTACCCTGGTACCAAAACCAGACAAAGAATTTACAAACCATATATCAACACTTTTTATGATATAGATGGAAATATGCTCAACAAAATACTAACAAGTAAAATTACACAACATGTAAAAAGAGTTACACAATGTGATCAAGTAGAGTTAATCTGAGGAAGACAATAAATATACACACCAAATACAAAATCAAATACCACATCATAATTTTGTTCCAATGAATTGCACAAATTTTTGAAAAAATACAATAGCCTATCATAATAATAAAAACTAACAATAATAAATTAGGAATAGAGGGAACATCCTCAACATGATTAAGAATATATTAGAAAACCCCACATTAAACATCATACTTAATAGTTCAGCACTGGATGCTTTCCCCCTGTGATCAGGACCAAGATAAGGATGTCACCTCTTGCCACTTCTAGCCAACATGGTGCTGGAGGTTCTTCATAGAGTAACTAGGTGAAAAGAAGTAAGTAGAAAACATCCAGATTGGAAAGGGAGAAGTAAGTCTGCTTTTGTAGATGAAGTGATCGTAAAGGGTCCACAAGAAAAATACCAGAATTAGTAAAGAAATTTAGCAAAGTTTCAGAATATAAGTTCCACGTATAGAATCCGTTGTTTAAACTTCCAGTTATAAAATAAATCCTGAGGATGTAATGCATATCATAGTGACTACTGTATTATATATTTGAAAGTTGCTAAGAGAGTAGATCTTATGATTTCTTATTACAAGAAAACTGGAATTATATATATGAGATATATTGTGATATATCTAAATGAAAAAAGAATGCAGCTAAGAGAAAATCTGAAAACAGACACAGAAAAAAAGAGATGCTATATAGAATGGTATGGATATAAGAATGATTACACACAGCATCAGAGTTTTTCACAGAAGATAATGAAATGACATCTTTAAAGGGTTGAAAGGAAAAATCATTAACTGAGAATTCTATATCCAGTGAAAATACATTTCAAAAATCAAGATGAACAAGATGTTTGTTTCTGAACAAACAAAATATATTATCATCATAAGACTGGTGGTATAAGAAATGTTAAAGAAAGTTCTTTAAGTGGAAATAAAAAGATACCTAATGGCAATGTGGATCTACATAAAAGAAAGAAGAGCAAAGAAATGAAATTTTGGCTTTGTTTCAAAGAAATTATTATAAACTGTGGATAAGGAAATATTAATGTTATATCATGGAGTTTATAACACAGATATGAAGTAATAGGACAGGACAAGAAGTGGGAAAATGGGAAAAAAGAATTGTACTATTGTACCATTTTTAAGTGAACTGATATATTGGTATTTGATGGTGAACTGTAAAAATTAATGATGCATATTGTAAATTCTAGAGGAAGTGTTGAAAATTAAGCCAAGGGAAAGTTAGAGCTAATAAACCAAAAATGGAAATAGAATAGTAAAAAGTCATCAATTATTTTTTAAAGCAGAGAGCATAAGAAGTGTAACAATGAAAAGATGGGCATTTGAAAGCAAAACTAAGGCATTAAACACAATCTTATTCATAATTGCATCAAATATTGTTTAAGCACTCTAAGTACAAATAAGATATTGATGGATTGGATAAAAATGCTAACCACTTGTGTACTTTCTATGAGAAATACTACATGTAAAGTTGCATTAGGGTTAATGGCTGAAGAATGGAGAAAGTAATAGTACGGAACACTGTATTATGTTATGGTGAGAATATGGGATTGCTGGGTTGCTAGATTAATATGAATAAAGTAGATGTCAGAACATAAAAGTTCCATCCACTGATGAATGGGTAAACAAAATGTGGCATATACATGCAATGGGATAGTATTCAGCCTTAAAAATAAATGAAATTCTGAATCATGCATGGGTGTGAACAGAAGACATACCAAGTGAAATTCGTCAAGGACAAAGATTGTATAGTTGTATAGCTCCATCTCTACAATGTACCTAGAGTAGGCAAACTCCTAGAGAAAGGAAAACGGAATGGTGGATGCCAGTAGCTGGGGGAAGGGAGAAATGGGGAGTTACTTAATGGGTATAAAGTTTCATTTTGGAAAGAAAGAATATTGGAAAGAAAAAGAATTTGGAAAGAAAAATATTCTGGAGAGAGATGGTGCCAATATTTGCACAACAGTGTGAACGTATTTAATGCTGCTGAACTGTGGATTTTAAAATGGTTAAAGAGGTAAATTTTAACTTTTTATATATAATATATAATATATATAAAGTTTTATATATATATAAAACTTTTATCATAATAAAAGTTCGTTTATTTGTTTATTTATTTAGATTAGGTCTCGCTATTGTCCCCGGGGAACCGCAGGCTCTCGTTGCCCGGGGTACCAGGGACTCAGGCAATACGGAGCCTCAACTTCCCAGGTAGCTGGGATTACAGGCATGCGCCACCACGCCCCGCTATTTTTTTTTTTGAGACTAGGTCTCCCTATGTTGCCCCGGTGGGTCTCCAACCCACAAACTCAACAGATTCCTAGTCTCAGCCACGCTCTAGGCTCCGCTTAAAGGCACACGCCACTGTGCCCCCGCGCTAAAAATATATTTTAAAAAATGATGGAGGAAACTTTGGATTAAGAGATCTAAAGAGAAGCCGGGCACGGTGGCATGTGCCTGTAAGCAACAGCCTATGGAGCACGGCTGGGTCTGGGGATCGTGGTTCAAGTCCTGTCCGGGGCAACACAGCAAGACCTAGTCCCAATAAACAGCTGGGCGTGGTGGTGTGCACCTGTAATCCCAGCTACCTGGGAAGCTGAGGCTGGGGATTGCTTGAATCTGTGGTACCCTGGGCAACGTGAACCTGAGGTTCCACGGGCAAAAATAGCGAGACCTAGTCTGCAAAAAAAAAAAAAAAAAAAAAAAAAAATCTAAGAGACATATTAAGGGTAATGTGTGTGTAATAGATCCTAATTCAAACTAATGTAAAATTAAAAACCACAATATTTATGGGGCAAACAAAACTTCAACACTCAATATCTACTATAAAAGAGTTATTATGTTAGGTGTAATAATGTGCTGTGATTCAATGTTTAAAGTTGTTAGCTTTTAAAGATATATGCAGAAATATTAACAGATGAAAGTATACATTATTTGCTTCAAAATAATAAAGTAGCAAAAGAGTGATGGGAATAAAAGCAGATTGATCATGAATTGAAAATAATTGCCTAGCTATGGGTACATTGCACATTAAATTACATATTTTTCCAAGCTATTTTGCAATATACTTGGAATATTCCAAGTTCCAAGGAATAAAAGTTATTTTAAATATCATGACAATTTTAAAAAGTCAAGGCATAGAGTGGGAGAGGTATTTGTCACACATAGACTTAAGAAAGAACTCAAATTCAGATAAAATATGCTGATGTGAGTGTGAATTGATATAGTCACTTTGGAATACGTTTTGACATTATCTACTAAATGACTCCGCAATTCCATTCCTAATATATACCACCAGAAATGTACAAAGATGTAAGCATTAATTGTAAGTAGCACAACATTGGGAAATAATACTCATAACAATGAAAATGAATGCCTTTATTGTTATATGAATGCAATGGTAGATGCATTAAGAATGAATGAGCCTGGCGGCGGTAGCACCTGCCTAAGATCCCCACTACTTGGGAGGTAGAGGGTAGGAATCACTTGAGTCTGTGGGTTCGAGACTACGTTAAGCAACATAGGAGGTCTAGTCTCAAAATAAATAAATAAACAAATAGTAAGAATGAATGAAATTAGATCTATACATGAAAAATGAGTGGATTTACTAACATAATTTGAGTGCTATAAGAAAGACCAAGAGAGTAAAAGCAGTATAATTAAATTTATACACAGTTAAACTGCAGGCAAAACTCAATGGTTAACCACCTACTTACAGAGGTAAGTAAATAATATATAAAGGTAAATATATAAAGGTAAGTAAATAATATATAAAAATAATATAAATAATATATAAATATATAAAGAAGGTGGTAAAATTATAAAGAGAAGTAAGGAAATAAATTCAGCTTACTGGTTACTGGAGTGAAGGGAGGAGTTTTGTAATTATTAAAAAAAAAAGAAAAAAGAAAGAAATCACCTGAGGGGACACAAGTGCTTGTAAAGTTGTATTTCTTAATCTGTATTTGGTTACATATTGTGGGTATTTATAATTATTCACTTATGATTTATACACTTTTCTATGGATATGTTATGGTTCACAATTTAATGACAGATGGGAAAATGCTACTGGGAAAATTGGTGTTCCACTTAATTGGATCATAGAGATGAATGTGAAATCTAAAACTATGAGATTTCTAAAATGAAACATAGGAAACTTTTGCAACCTGGGGGTAGGCAAAGATTTCTTAGACTAAAAAGCTTTCTTAGATTAGAAAAAGGCACAGATATAAAAGAAAGAAAACAGTTTGCATGACTGGACTCAACAAAATTAAAAACATTTGATTTTTTAAGGACACCATTAATAAAATGGCAAGCTTAACTACTGAGGAAAAAATATTCACAATACTTATAGTTGAAAGCTAGCTTGCATCTGGACCATATATAAAGAATTTCCCATCCCCAAAATAATTGGACAACATAGGCAATAAAAAGTGAGCAAAATGTTTGGATACAAATTTCACAAAAGTAGATAAACTGCCAACAGGCACCTGAAAAGATGGTCAGCATGGCTAGTCTTTAAGGAAATATAAAGTAAAACCATATTGTGGTCCCCACCACATACAACAGGATGTTACCTCAATTAAAAACAAATTAGATAAAAAGTATTCCTTGTATAAAATTATTTTATGCTTTGTATTTGTGATTTGCTGCTAGATGGCCCATAATATAGTTTCCCTGGCCTGAATGCATCATTAACCTCCACAGAAAAGTTGAGCACTTATATCGAATCACCACTGTGAATTTTGAGACATAACAGAGACATTTTATTAAAGTTAAAAATACTGACTAAAATTATATGGTAATCTTTCCAAGCATTGTACAGGGTGTGCAGCAACTATAACTCCCTATTAGAATTTTTTTCATGAATATATTAATTTATAAAATTCAACCATTTTGGAAAACTATTTGGTAGTAACTTAAAATTCTAAGCATAAACTTACTGTAAGACTTAGCTATTCAGCTCTTGGTAATCTCACAGTACATGAAAATACTCTTCCACAAAAATATTTTTCTTCTTTTTTAGATCACGCCTTCCACAAAAATATTTGTACATGAATTTTCATAGTAGTTTTGTTAATAAAATCTGTTTATTCCTGACTCTTTGTTCAGTTTCTCTATATTCCACCTATAAAGGAAACCACCCATTTTCTTTTTCCTTCTGAAATTTCACTTAGCATAAGCCCTTCCAGCTCCATCCATGTGGCTGCAAATGGTATGAATTTCTCTGTTTTGATCTCTGAGTATTCCACTGTGTATATATACACCACATCTTCAGGAAACTGACGGTAGATCTGAGACATAGAGCAGGGAAGAGGGAAAGAGAGGGGGGTCAAAACAGGGGAGGGAAGAGCACCAGAGATGTTAGTGATAGATCGCAGGTGCTATGGTCATGGGAGAACTACTGGGATTACACCTGAGGGGAGAAATCAAGAACTGCAAAAATGAACAAAGATATGAGAATAAATAAATGTAGCTACATAAAATTAAAAATAATAGTTGATTGTTGGAAACAACCCATCTAAATGTGTTGAGCTGGAGAAGGCGGGGCGGGGAGTGGAGGGGAGGGGCAGGGCAGGCCAGGGCAGGCCAGGGCCAGGAACAGGGCTGGAGGGGTTGGAAGGCAAACCAGCCCCCCAGTCCTCCAGAAATCTTCAAACTCTTTCTCCAGGCTGTCTCAAATACTCCCCTCTGGGCAATGATGCACCCTTTTAGCCTCCCCTCCCAGGCCCAGGTGTGCTCACTCACACATGGGCACACTCACTGGGCCAGTCATGTGCACAATCATGGAGAGAGTGCAGTACTACAGGTGCTTATTCTGCAGGCTAATGGAGGAAAAAGCCTGACCAACTCATTTACCCTACATGTACCTGATTATTGATTGAGTTTATTATTGTCAGAATTAACTACAGAGGGGAATGAATTTCTAGAAGCTGTGAGTTAAGAAACACTTGCTGTTTCAAGCTTTCAGTATCGGGGTAATTTGTTAATTCAGAGATAGATCATTAAACATGTGCAGTCAAACAATGAAAAGGAGCAAGTTACTTATGTAGAGAGTAAAATGGAGGGAACCAGCAAAAAAAGAGTGAATACAATATGATCCCATTTAGTCTACATTCTTGAATGGGGAAAATCTATATGATAGAAATTGATTACTGGTATACTAGAATGAAGTTTATTGGTGGTGTTGGCTACAGAGGGAAATGAACTTCTAGGATAATGGCGATGTTTCATATGTTAAATCCAGTAGCGATTATGTAAGAATACACATTGTCAATACTTGTAATTCGTTTAAAATGTACTTGTATGTATGCAATTTATTATATGTGAAATGCACCTCTAAAAGTTAAGAAAAGAGATCAAAACAAAAACTGCACGGCAAGGTAAGCTGAACGCCTCTACAAAGCAAGAAAGCCACTTGAGATTATGAAAGGCTACGAAGAAACTCCTTGGTTGCAGTTTTAGCCTGCATGGGTATGCCCTGCTGATGAGTGAAAACCACAACGAAATCTTGAATGATTGCATGAAATCAAAGGACAGAGAACCGCAGGACCAGTCATATAAGCTAGGAAATCCGTGAGCTAACCCACATGATGGTATTCTTAACCCAGAGGTCTCCCCATCACTGCCCTGCTATTATGTTATGATTCTTAAAATGGTGTTTTAGATCTTATTCATGTAAAAAAGAGAATGTTTCTAAGCTTTGAATCATTTTTATTATAAAACACAGAAACATTAAAAAAATACAGGTTTTTGAAATAGTGCAAGGTGAACTATAACTCAGATTATAGAGCTTTCCAGTCATCCCAGAAGCCCCCTGTGTACACAAAAAGTCTCTCTTGTTTCCCCTAAAAGTAACTGTTGGGTGCTATCACAGACCAGACCGGGCTCATGCTGTGAAATGAGGAACACCTCATTTTACTACCTTATCTGTCCCGGGAAAACTGGAGAATAGGACGGGGGCATGAATACACCACCATCCCTCCAATGTTTACCTAAGAAAACATTCCTTAAAGGGATAGCAACGAATCTGTAAGTGATTCCCCTGCCCCCAATTACCTTGTAGGAACTGATATGTTAACCTGTTAATCAATTTTATTACACCTTCACCATTTTCCTTTCTTTAAAAGTCATCATAAATTGTGCTCTGTTCTTTATAAATACCCTTTTCTTTGTTTAATAAATTGTCATCTGGTTCATTACTTGCAGTCAGTCCTTAGCTGTCATAGCTAAGCAATCTCTCTACCCTGAGCTTGGCTCTCAACAAGTAACCATTATCTTTTCATATTAGTCACTTTTTTTTTGGGGGGGGGTGATTTATGGCTTTATCTTCCAAGTGTTCAAACACAGTGTCTGTGTTGAACTATCCTGCTGCCTATGTCACTGTCATGTCTTCTCTGTGTAAAATCAAACCATCCTCATCACCAACTATAGGGGCAAACATCAGGCTCACCAATCTGCGTAGGTTCTTTATTGGTTCTAGCAGTTACACAGATATGCCAGGCAGGGCAGGGCCGGGCAGGGCAGGGCCAGTGCTAGGCCTGGGAGGTGGGGGTAGAGGCAGGTAAACCCTCCAGCACCACCAGGAGTCATTACTCTCTCTAGGCTCTCTCTGAGCTCTACCTGGCTTTCTCTCATTGTCTCTCTCATGCTTGAGCTCTCCTGAGTGCTCTTGTGTCTCTGCACCCCTTTATTCCTGCTCTCCTACAACCAGGTGTACACACTTATACATGTGCACACCCACTGGGTGCATAGTCATGGGGAAGACAGAGGCTGGTTCTACAGGCTAATGGAAGAAAAAGCCTGATCATTTATTTACCCTACACACAGATACTATTAAAATTTAGTTAATTTTTTGTTACTGTATAGGATTTCCCTCAGTCTCTTTTTCTTACAAATTATTTGTGGAAGAACTTGACCTATTTGAATTATAGAGTTTCCCATAGATTGAATAACTGCCTACTTGTGGTTCAAGCTCATATTCTTTCCTCTACTTTGTGAAAATTGCCAACTATATCCAGGACTTTAAACTATTCACTCCAACGGAGAGTTTGCTCTTATCCAGATGATATCATTTGCTGAGTACGGGTGTAGGGAGGACATTTTGACTCTTAAGTTTCCTGTTGATAGTTTGCAGTCCTCTTTGAGTGTGTTCATATCCTCTCAACACAAGTTTATCCAAACTGCCTTATTAATCCATTTGGTCACATTGTCTGAAATTTCAGAGGCTTGTCTGACTCTCACAACCTTCCATGATCTGTACACCTCCATCTTTCTTCACTGTGACAACTGAATTTGTCATTATCCTGGTTTAGGGCCTTGTTATCTTACATTTGCTTTATTAGGGCATACCATTCTCTGGTGGTTATTCCTCTAGTCTCTTCCCTTTCTCTTGAATTTGCAAAAAATGTTACATAGCCAGTTAGTGTCAAGCCTGGGAACCAACTCAGGTTTTAGAAAATTATCTCAATATGCCCCTTGTTATTTCCCATATTCTTCAGTCAGTTCTTTCTTTTTGTGGTAAGTAAATAGCTATTTGGGGAGGGGGTTCCCAAGATGCCCAGCACTACTGGATGAAAAACTCTGGGCCTCAGAGGATGATGCTACACTGGTGAAAGGTATGCTTTCTGGGTATGCCAAATATTCCTTAAGTGGAACCATTTGGAGAAAGCTAAAGGGAATGGTGAATTGTCAGGAGTTGGGAGAAAACAATGGTCAGTTAGACCCAGAAGAGTCAGAGGAAGATTCATGGAGGAAAAGATTCATGTCCTGGGCCTCATAGCTTGGGCAAGATCTAGAAGCAGGGGGGGGAACAGGAGACCTGTCATCCATGAGGATTTGTAGTAGAAGTCCACTTACTCTTCTTTTAGAGAGTGTTAAAATCTATTGATGGTGTCTCACTGCAGGTCAGTGCAAGCACATTATGACAGGAAGTTGGGAAATTTGTGCTTTTCTCTCTCTCCTGAGGACTTTATTCCAAATAATGGAATCTGAATTTGTCCACCTTTCTGTCTAGAATGTGGGTATTTACATTTAAAATATGTGGCCTCCTTAAGCCCACAGATCCATTTCTCTGCATCCAGCCTGAGGAAATAATAATGATAGTCACAAAAATTTAGCTATAACAAAGGTATTGTAAATATGGGTGATCAGAGGCTCCTGATACCAAAATGATATTGGACCAGTTGATTTTTCTTAGCCATAGGGAAAACCTTATGTTTTTCAATAAAATGATTTGTGTGGGGGTATATTTCACATCATCAACCTTGCCAAACTTTGGTTCATGACCATGGCTTTATTGCCAAGAATGCTAATTGTCTGCAGTGACACTTTTCCCTATCTTCCTGTATGTAACAGGATTTCCCTCCCAATATTTTAGAAGAGTTCTTGATCAGTAGCAACCTTGATGCATGGTTCCAACTTTTTTGCAATGGAATAGGAACAGATGTGGAGTGTGAAACTTCTGTATTGGTTTTTAAAAAGGGATTTTTTTTCTCTTTCCTTTTACCTGTGTCCTACAATGCAGAAGTATAAGGACAGTACGCTAGTAAATAGCAGAGCAACAAAATAGAATGCACCAAACCTCAGACAACAGACAAATCCATCTGCACTAAAACGCCTTTTTATTTCTGGACTATTTTGTATGAGAAAGATATACTTCTGGGCTGGGCACGGTGGCGCAGGCCTTTAATTGCAGCCTATGAAGTAAGGCTGGGACTAGGAATTGCTTCAGTTCCCAGGTTCGAAACCCTTCTGGGGCAACATAGTGAGACCTAGTCTCAAAAAAGTAGTTGGGCATGGTGGCACGCACTTGTAATCCCACCTACCTGGGAAGCTGAGGATGGGGATCACTTGAGTCTGTGGTACCCTGGGCAATGAGAGTCTGAAGTTCCATGGGCAAAATAGTGGGGCTAGACTAGGAAAGAGAGAGAGAGAGGAAAAGAAAAATATACTTCTTTCTTAGTTATTTCCATGTTCCTTTTTTTTTCTAATGTGGAAAAATGAAGTTAAAATGAATTCATAACCAACATTGTGCATGTTTTCTAGTTTGTTACTTGCTATTTTTTGCTCTGAGTGGCTTTATTTTTTCTAGTTCTTTTCAGCTGGAGAGTAATATTTTTTGAGATTTTTCGTTTTTCTTTTTTTAATGTGGGCACGTATTGCTGTAAAATTCCACGTAGTCTCTCCATTTTCATTTTCTCTACTTTTTAATTCTTTTTGATATCATCATTGACCCAGACATTGTTCAAAAGCATTTTGTTTAGTCTTCATATATTTTGCTTTATTGAAGGATTCTTTTTGTGATAAATGTCTATCATCATAGCATTGTGATCTGTGAAGATGCTTAATATAATTTCTATTTCAGTACATTTTCTGAGACATCTTTTATGTCTGGTATATGACCTATTCTTGAGAATGTTCCATGTGCACTGGAGAAGAAACTGTTCACTTCCTTGGGTGTGGAAAACTCTATAAATGCCCAATAAATCCATCTGTTCTAACAGTTCATTTAAGACCTTTATTTCTTTATTAATTTTCTGTCTGGAAGATCTATCCCTTCATGTTAATGGTGTTTTGTGTTCTCTAACAATGACTATTTTTATCAATATGTTGTTTTAGATGTTAGTAATTGCTTTATGTAAATAGATGCTCCTGTATTAAGTGCATAATATTCATGACAGTTATATCTTCTTAGGTAACTGTTCCCTTGATCATTACATAGTGCTTATTTTTGTCCCTGATTACCTTTATTAGCTTATCTGTTATTAGAATAGTAGGTCCTCCTTTTCTCTTTGAATTATTAGCATGTATGATCATGCTACAAATTTTATTTTTAGTTTGCTTTTGTCTTCTGGTTTTAAATGGGTCTCATGTACTAATGGCTGAAATTTTTTCAACCACAATGTTAGTCTATGTCTTTTCAGACCATTCACATTCAGGGTGATTATTGAGATGACTGCTTATTACCAGATATTTTTATTTTTGTTTATATTCTTTTCGGCTTTTTCTTTTTCCATTTGTTTCTCTCTGATATTTCTGATGGTTTTCCTTAGCATTTCTGCCAATTTCTTTCTTTTTTTCTTTTTTTTTGAGACTAGGTCTCCCTATTTTGCCCAGGGGACCGCAGGCTCACATTGCCCAGGGTACCACGGATTCAAGCCTCAGCTTCCCAGGTAGCTGGGACTATAGGTGCACGCCACCATGCCCAGTTATTTTTTGGGACTAGGTCTCACTATGTTGCCCCAGGTGGGTCTCGAACCCGTGGACTCAAGCAATTCCTAGTCCCGGCCTCGCTCCGTCAGCTGCGATTAAAGGCATGCACCACCGTGCCTGGTCCTTCTGTCAATTTCTTTGTAGGTCTCTATTCTGGATTTTTGATTAGTGGTAACCATGGGGGGGTTATTAAATTCCTATGTGTTAAGTCCTTTATGAGCCCATCTCTGCTCTCTGATATCTAACAGGTTCTGTCCATGTCTTCCATGTTGACTCATAATATCTTGTTCATGTTTCTGGTTTTCGTACTGCTATTGTCTTTTGCTCAGGGATTTGTGTTTCATGTTTTCTTTCTTGTAGGACTCCTTTAAACAATTCTTGAAGAGCACGTATGGTGATGATAAACTCCATTAGCTTCTGTTTGTTAGGAAAGCCTTTATTTCGCCTTCATATGTGAATGATAATTTTTCAAGATAGAGATGGCTGGCAGTTCTTGTCTTTTAGGACTATAGTCACTTCATTCCACTCTCATCTTGCCTCAAGAGGCCTGGGATGAAACCTGGGGAAATGAGGCCGGGCATGGTGGCTCATGCCTGTAAGCTTCAGCCTATGAAGCGGCCGTCGCTAGGGATCGCAGTTCGAGTCCCACCTGCGGCCCTTAGCGAGACCTAGTCCCAAAAAAAACAGCTGGGCGTGGTGGTCTGCACCTGTAATCCCAGCTACCTGGGCAGCTGAGGCTGGGGATTGCTTGAATCTGTGGTAACGAGAGCAACGAGAGCCTGCGGTTCCGCGGGCAAAAATAGCAAGAAAACAAAATAAAACAAAACAACGAAATCTGGGGAAATGAGCTTTTGTAATTTTTTTCCTTGCTTCTCGCAATTATTGTTTAAACATTTTTGATAGCTTGACAATGATGCATCTAGATCTTTTTCCATTTTAAAATTTGTATGTTCTCACTGGTTCCTGGACAACCATATTTAGTTTTCTTTAGGTTTGGGAAATTATCAATTTTTATTTCTTTGAATAGCATTTCTACTCCCTTCTCTCACTTCACCTTATGGGATTCCAATTAGTCTTAAGTTTCCTCTTCTGATTAAGTCTGATATTGTAGAGTTTCCTCATTTTTCCTTTTTCTTGATTCTTTTTCTAAATCAGTGATTCGTTCATTTGAGTCTTCCACATCTGAAATTCTTTCTTCTGCCAGTTTAAGTCTATTTTAAGTACCTTCTAAATTTGTCTGCATTTCATTCAGTCTCTTTCTGTGATCTTTTTATATATCCAGTCTTTTTGGAGAACTCTTTTTTTTTTTAACATGTGATCCGTTTATTCTTTGAGACAAAGCATCTTCCAGGGAGTAAAGCTCTCAGAACTAGGAAAAAAAAATAAAAGTAGAAACATAACAGCCTCCCTCTGCATTTTGTAATGCTTTAGTGTTCATGGCTCTTGTGCTCCGTGAAGTCTGTGCATTAGCAGACAAAGCAAAGCCATTTTGAAGACAAAATGATGACTGACATTTAAATTATGCTTAACATTAGCCAGAGTATAGGAGGAATGAGTTAGTTTTGGTATTTTGAGAAAAAAAAATGAATTACAAGTTTCATTGGATCTGAATAAATATTGACTTGTGGGATGTTCCAGATGATTTCAAACCATTCACACCAGAACTGTGGTGAGATACTTTCTTTAGTCTAGGCTTATATGCTTTTGCAAAATTCAGAATCAATTTTTGATCAGTTTATACTTAGATATTATTATCTTTATCAAAGTTTTGCTGGGTAAGAAAACTGTTACTTATATTTTAAATAGTAGGGGCAAAACAGAATAAAAGCATGTAAAAAAGACAACCTATATCTGAATATCTTTTTCCATTAAAAATTTTTAATTTATTTATCTATTTATTTATTTTGGATGTTCCTCCCCTCTCCCCTTCTCCCTGGATAACTCTTTTTGGTGTTGGATCTCCTTTCTAAAATCTTGCACCTGCCTATCTGCCTTTGACTGACCTTCTAGTAGCTCATTTAACATTTTTAATTGTTTTGAAGTTTTTGTCTGATAGGTCCTCTTACTCTGTATCCTTTATATTTGTCCCATGACTTTTTGTTCTTCTCATTTTGATTTTCCATCTTGTTTTCAGATGGTCCTTGCTCCCTAAACATTTGTGTTGCTTCACTTGTTATTTGTGTGTGTGTAGTTGGGGTACTGGGGGTTTAGTTTACTCTGATATAAGGTGGGGCAGGAGGGGAGTCTGGGGCTTTGATACTTGGTCACAGTTTGAGGAGTAAAATTGGTATCTTCCACCTCCTCTTCTTTTCACAGCAGGTTGCTTTCTGTGCCTAGTGTAGGTTGTTCTAAATTCTCACCCTACCTCCCTGCTTCTCCTTTCTGCTGCAGATCACTATCAATGAAGCTTGAGTCCACCAGGTTCACATTCCAGGGCTAAGTTGTGCTTGACAGGCAGGTGACATGGTGCCCAAGTGTGGCAGTCAGGCATGTGCTGCTCTGTCTACTGTGATTATCAGCGATGTCCACTGCCATCCTGCCTCTACCTCTGTTGCTGCAGGGCTACAATACTTGCATGCCATTTATTTACTTTCCCAAGGGATTTGTGAATTATCTCACAAGCCCTTCTCTCTGCTATTGGACTATTTATGGAGTCCTGCCTGGCTCAGAGGCCTGTCATCTCTTTGATCTCTTCTGGGAGCAGGTTGGGGAGAGAGATTTTGGTGCCTTGTGCCAACTGCAGAGCCCCCCAACTTCCTGGGTCTACGCCCGCCTGCAGAGTTCCCTCTGCTCTGAGCCAGGTCTGAGCCCACTTATGTGTCACCAAGGTTCCTCCAGGCAATTTCACTGTCTCCCTTGGTGCCCCATCCCTGCTTGGCTGGTTGACACCCAGCAGGTTCTGCTAGCTGGATTATGTACTCTCCCAGTGACATTCCCCTTTTGCTTTCTCTCTTTTCTTACCCTGAGTGTCACCAACCTTAGTTCAGTATCTTCCAGGGAAAGTTCTGGGACTCTACCCTTGGGACAGAGTGTCTGGCTCTTCCTATGAACATTTTTATTTATATATATAGTTGTTTTTAGGGGAGAGGATGATCCCAGCCTTGATATTCTGCCATGTTCTGGGTGGAGTCTCTCCCGAGATGCCCTTTTACAGTCTGAAAACTCAACTTTGAAGGCAAACGAACACTGATATAATCCAATCATGTCAATATAAATTAATTTTGCCCCCTTTTAGAACTTTATGTAAATGAAATAATGCAGGATGATTTTTTGAGCTTCATCTGTGTTATTGTTTGTACCAGTAGTTTGACAGGTTTAGTTGCTTAGGGGTAGACTAAAGTGTGAATAGAGCACAATTTGTTTATCCATTTACTCGCTCTTGATGGGCATTTCAATTGTACCTACTTCGGAGCGAACATACATGAAATTGCTATGAACATTACTGTACAAATCTTTTTGAGGAAATAATGTTTTTTTTAATACTCTGGGAAATTCCTAAAAGTAGAATTTTGGGGATATATGGTATATAATGTAAGTTTAACTTTTCAAGAAACTGTCAAAAGTTTTGAAAAAATTGTCACCAACAATGGATGAACATGCTGGTTATTCCATATCCTCAAAAACACTTCTGATTGTCACACTTTAATTTCAGCAGTTCTGATGGGTGTGTAGTGGTATTTCATTCTGGTTGTACATTTTCCTGATTATTAATGAAATTAAACATCTTTCCATGATCTCATTGGCATTTTATACCACTTCATACTTTGTAAAATGTCTTGTCAAATCTTTTGATCTTTTTTTGAACATAGTTTGCTTCCTTATTTTGAATTTTAGAGGTTCTTTATCTATCTCCTGGGTACAAACCCTTTGTTGGTTACATATATTATAAACATTTTCTTCAGTTTCCCACTTCATTTTATTAACCCTATCTTTCAAAGAGTTAAGTTTTTCACTCACTATGTTTACATTCTCATTTTTTCTTTTATGGTCTCTTCTTTTTGTATACTACCTAGGAGATCTTGATCTTCCCCAGGATTGTAAAGCTTTTTTCTATGTTTTCTAGAAATTTTATAATTTGGCATCTATATTTACATACATGATCTATTTTAAATTTATTTTGTGTATATTGTAAAGGACAACATTCTTTTTTTTTTTAAATAAGGATTTTCAGTTGTTTCAGCACCATTTGTTAAAAAGACTATACTTTCCTCATTGAATTATCTTGAAAATGAATCAACAATCTATGTATGGATCTGTTTCAAGATGCTTTATTCTACCGCACTGCTTTATTCTATCGCACTTTATTCTATCTATGTCTATGTATACTCCACTACTTGTACAAATTTTGTCAGTACATCTTAAGTCTGGAAATCAGATAATCCAATTTTCCAAATTAGTGTGGCATATTTTTTTCTTCAAAATTAGTTTATTTTATAACCTTTGCATTTCCATATAAATTTGGGGGTAAGTCTGTCAAGTTATAAAAATATTATGCTGCAATTTTGATCTTGACTTTGCTGAGACCATAGATCAATTGGGAGAGAATTGATATCTTAACAGTACTAGATTTTCTAATTCAGGACCATGGTTTTTACATTCATTTTGAGCTTTAGTTTCTTTCAGTAGTCTTTTGCAGTTTTTAGTGCAAAGGTTTTCTACATATTTTACTAAATTTATCCCTAAGAATCTCATGGTTTTGGAAGTTACAAATTACGTACAATTTCAATTTCCACTTTTTTATTACTACCATATAAGAATGCAATATTTTTTTTTGCAACTGAATCTTTGCTAATCTATAATCGCAAACCCACTAAATTAAATTATTTGGGGACAGGTGGTTTATTATATATCCCTTAAGTCTTTAAATATGTGATCATGTGATTTGCAAAAACATACTTATTTCTTTTTGAACCAGAAGTCTGTGAAGGAGTTTTTGCTGTTGTTGCAGTTCTGAAGATTCAAAAAGGCTGTTGCACTACCTACTCCTTGGCTCACCTCAGGGAAGGGGCTCATGTATCGAAGGGGCCCCTAGCAAGTGGAGCCATCAGCTGCTTTGTCCTTTTCCAAGTTCTAAAAAAGCAGCTGCCAGTAGAGTCTATATTTATATAATGACTTAGCAGAAGAGACAGGTGGTTGGGTATTCCCCCCCCCACTTTAATCCTATTTTACAAACAAAAATAACTTCACTTCTTTTTCCCTTAAAAAGGTAAATTGATAGTTTTTGTTTTCTAATATAAAAGGAACAAAATAGATACTAAGAATTTATAAAAATCCACTCTCTTTTCCTGAAAAATTCAGCTCTTTTCCTGAAACATCACTTCTACACATTTTTTAGTACAGGGAAAATGGAGAGCACTGGCAGCAGAAAAGACAGCAGGTGGGAGGAGGCACATCCTGGAAGCAGAAGCGTGGAAGAGTCAAGTCCCCAGAGTAAAATTGGGAATGTCCAACGATCCCCTGAGAAGAGATCGCTCTTGCCAATAATCAGAGGAAGGCACGGAAACCCATAAAGAACAGCGAGCCTCCGGGCGCAGGCCCGGGAGCCCCGGTCCGAACCGCGCGGCGGGAGGGGCCCGGGACCGGGGTAGGGGCGGGATCTGCCATGGGGGACGGGCCCGAGGGCGGGACCGGAGGCCTCACGTGACCAGCAGACGCCGATCCTCGCGCACCCAGCTCCCGCATCAGACCGGGCCCTGGCTCGCTGCCTTCTCCGTACCTGCTCGCGGTGGCCTGAGGGCCAGCCGGGCCCCAGCAGCGGAAAGCAGAGGGAGAGCAGGTAAAGGTCCCGGCGCCGGCAAGGTCCCGGGCACGACGTAGGCGAGCGGACGCGGCCGGCGAACCGGTCGCCGGGCTCCGGCTGTCCCGGGTTTCGGACGGAGCCGCGCCAACACTGCCGCCCCCATGCCCCGCCGCGGCCCCGCGGTGGGCGGGCAGCAGAAGAAGCCTGGCCTTTGCTGAGGGGTGGGCCGGACGCCTGGAGGCCCGACCGTTTGCAGACACCTGTCGCCCCCACGCAGGCTTTACCGACGCGCCCGCCCCGCCCCCATCCCGGCGGTGCAGCAAATGGTGGTCGGCGCGGGGGCGCGGGCAACTGGGGGTGGGGGCAGGGGACGCGGGTGGCGGCGGCCTGGGGGCTCGGAGCCGTGCGGGGTCGTGTCGCGTCGAACGCTCGCCGCAGCCTCCTCGAGCCTCCCACCCGGCCCTCTGCAGGTTCCAGTGTCGCGGCGGCGCGCTCGTGGCGAGAATTGGGAGGAGGAGACAGCAAGGATAGGCCCAGGTGGGTACGGGGGGCTGTGGTGGGAGGCGGGATGGGAAGGGCTAGACCCCAACACCGCCCCTCCCCCCGAACTCCGTCCTCCATTTTAGTGGCTGCAGAGGCCTGGGGAATGGATTGGCTTGGAAAATGGTGGGTCAGGGGCGAGGGAGGGACTGGAGCAAGAGGAGGGAGTGGGGGAGAGCTGGGTATGGGGACCCCTAGAGGACGCAGGAGGCCTCTCAGGTGGGAAAGATGAAATTTTAAAAAGAGCTTGAAATCTAGGACTTTGACTCCTGAAAGGTGCATAGTAGGGCCTCTGTCCTCGGTGCTGATCAGTCCACCAAAAAAATAGTCCCTTCTCTGGTCTTTCGTTTCATAGGAGCAATGGCATCCAACGAGGAACAAGTGGCAAAAGATCTCAACATGGAAAATGCCAAGGAGGAGCATGAGAAAAAGGCTGGAAAGGAGCACGGTGCTAAGAAAGGAGAGCCCCTGGCCCTCCCTTTGGAAGTTGGTGAATATTCTGTGCCTAGAGGAAGCCGTAGGCGGTCCCGTGTCCGGCAACCCATCCAGCAGTATAGATGGGAAGTGATTCAGAAGCTTGAAGAGCAACAGGAGAGGGTGAGAGAGGAGAATATGGAAGGGGTTGGGGAGGAGGTGAGGCAGCTGATGGAAAAGCTGAGGGAAAAGCAGTCCAGTCATAGTCTGCGCGCAGTTAGCACTGACCCCCCGCACCACGACCACCATGATGAGTTTTGCCTTATGCCTTGAATCCTGTTGTTTTCCCTGAAGCTAATAGGGAGACACGCCTGCTTCTTA
>PVHY01010765.1:0-41723 GCA_004024945.1 Uropsilus gracilis
CAGTGACCTTCTGAGATAGCACTGGTGCCCGCTGGCTTCCCTAATCAGAGATCTCGACTACACCTGCCTATACTCCCCCTTCCTCAATTACTCTTAGACTTTAAAATGCTAATTGTCTCTCAGGTTTGTTTGTCATCTTTAAAATTCAACAGGCTCTCACCCTGTGTCCCTATAAATACCCCTTTCTTTTATTAATAAAGTTGTCTCCATATCCATATCTCCATCTGACCCCCGCCTGTGGCTGAGCAATCTCTTCTGGTCAATTCATTTCTCATACCTTGCGTCTGGTGGCCAACAATGTTTATATATGAACCATGTGTTCTGAGCTAGGTAAGAGGGAAAGTAAAGGCATGGAGGAGTAAAAGACAATGAAAGCAGATTTCTGTCAGCGGATAGAAGTTCTGTTGGAGTCATGGAATTGTTGACATCTGTATGCCAGAGGGAGTGAGCTGGAAACAGAGCCAGTAGAGATCAGAAACCAGGATATCAGAGGTTTGAGAGGGATGAGACTTGTTAACAATAAAGTATGATCACTGAGCTTGTAAGACAAAATGTAGGTGTAGGGTGTATCTTTAAGATTACTAAGAGAAAGCTGTGATGAGAAATCATACCTACCTCCAAGATCCTACTCAGATGTTACCACCTGTTTAGAGTGTTTATATATATATATCTCAGCTCTACAACAAATAGTTCCTTTTAATATTTCCATTATATGTGTTCATAATACGCTACTATCAGTTGTTAAGTAATTGTGAAGGCAAGAACTGTGTCTTATTTACCTTTGGATTTGTAGGGATGACACAATTTATGACCTAAAATGGTGAACATGACTAGGTGGGTTTTTTTTTTTTTTCCAGTTTATTTGAGGAAAGAAATAATGGTCAAGTGAAAGTAGAGATTTTGAGGTATAGAAGAGAAAATTAATATCTCAGTAAACATGGTAGGTGAAGGACAAAATGTGTCCAAAACATTTAATAACAGAGAACTCAAGCCCTGACTTAAGCTTTCCATATTAATTTCTGCTGGTACTACTCATATCTTTCTTAGTATTTATATCACCATTCTGTGTTCTTAATCATTTTCATTAAAATCACTATCATTTTCTTGCATGACAATTTATATTTAATAACTTCATAACCTATGTTTCAACTATTATTCTTAACAGGGCCAGTGGTTCATAGAGCAGTAAAGACTGCATTCTTATGACCATGGCAAATGGATACATTATTGTCCTTCTATAAAGAGACATCACAAGAAAAGAGAAGAAAAGCTGTTACTATTTTAGTTCATTTCAGAGGACAGTGGCATGTATGTTAGAGTCCAGCTGTCCTTAGTAAATTGAATTAACTTTGAATCAGAGAACCTTTAATTATAACAATTTGTTGTGTAAAATGTGTTGAATTAGAATTAAATAAAGATTTGTTTCTTTCAATGAAACCATTGAGATGTCATCCATGTTCTAAATCCACATTTCCTGAAGAAATCTTAACTGTCTCTAAAGATACTGTCATTGTAGTCTCCAAGAATGCAGTGCTATATGACTGCATTGCTCTTTTTCCCTGCAAACAAGTAGTAAATGGTCTTGGTATCATTCATTGGGGCTTTTCATATGGTTCTTTTGTATAGAATTCTTTTTTATAGTGTTATTTGTTAACATGAGGTCATAGTTGCATATTCATGCATACAATATTACTTAAAATTTCCAGCATAACAAACAGCTATATTTGACCCTTGAACAGTGTGGAGTTTAAGTACTAACTAACCCTATACATTGTTGAAAATCCTTGAATAATTTTTGTTTCCCCAAAAACTTAACTTTTGAAACCCTCCTGTTGACTGGAATACCAATAATAAAAAGTGATTCGTACATCCTTCATACTATATATTGTATTCTCACAATAAAGTAAGCTAAAGAAAACACAGGGAAATACATTTATAGTACTTTCTGTATTGATATCTTAAGTTTATGTTGTTTATTTCCAAGACAGTCTACATGTAAGTGGGTCTACACATTTCAACCCATGTTCTTTAAGGGTCATCTATAGTCGGTTCACAGTGAACTTTCCTTCTATCACTTTATCAGTGTGTCATAGCATGACTCTTTCCATGAAATTGCCTTATATGTTTTTGTTACAGGTTTTATTTTACTGATTGAGTTCTAAATCTACAGTTTTGATACTTTTAGCGAGTTTTCTGCCTCCTGCAGATATTAGTACTAGAAAATTTCCAGATAATAGCTAGCATGTCTGTAACCTAATCTCAAATATTACCGTGAAATCTGATTTGGTGTTGTCTGTGTTGTTAATGCTTTCATGACAATTTTATTAGCAAGTCTCATGTTGTGTTTATTTTTCACTTAAAGGAAAGAGCGCTTGGTGTATGTGGGTATCAGTATTGAAAACATCATTCCTCCACAAGTAAGTTGATGATTTATTTTTTTAAGAGGCTGCTATGCTTGTTCTAAAATACAACCCATCTTACGTATGAGTAGTTTAAAATATTTAGTTTACCTATTTTTTTTAAATTCATTTTATTGATTTGTCACAATTGTACATTGATTGATCCCTCCTCATCCCTCCATATCCCCCCTCTGTATCCCCCATTCAGTCACTCCTCCCATTTTTCTGCAAATTGTTGGTTGGTTAAGTTGATGTTCAGTTGTTGGTTGTTTGGCCTGTTGTTCTCTTCCGATATCTTAGTTTACCTATATTATTAAAAATGAAAATTTAAGCCAGGCATGGTGGCGTGTATCTATAAACAGCAACCTAGAAAGTTGCGGCAGGGACTGGGTATTGCGGTTCAAGTCCCACTCGGGGCAGTGTGGCAAGATCTAGTTCCAGAAATATAGCTGGATGTGGTGGCGCGCACCTGTAATCCAAGCTACCTTGGAAGCTGAGACTGGGGATTGCTTGAGTCCGTGGTACCATGGGCAACGTGAGCCTGCGGTTCCACAAGCAAAAATAGCGAGACCTAATCTCAAAAAAAAAAAGAAAGAAAGAAAAGAACATTTAGGACTCTAAAGAAATCACCTATCACTTCTTGTCTTTGAAATTTTGTATATGCAGATAACCCAAAATGTAATATCACACCTAAAACACATTTATAGCTCAGCCCATGGGGTTTTTCTTTCTTCTTGTTTAGCCCAACCTTGGGTGATTTTGGACATTTTTTCTCTGTATATGCTGTTTATAAGGAATGGAATAGCTCGGGGATCTATAGAATTTCCTACTATTGGGGTTGTGAGAAACTTCAGCTTGCTCTTATTTACAGTTTGATTTCTTTGATGAGATGTCATTCTTTTGTTTATTAATATAATTGTGGTCAAGAATATCTCATGAGTAAATGCATGTGTGATGTAGTTTTCATTTGAAATGAGGAAATTTTCTTAGTTTCACAGTTTCTATTACATTTAATTAATCACATACGTAAATAATCTATATTAGTTATTTTCCTTCATCATATTCCTTTCTTCTTTAAGTCCATTATTTCGTTATTCATCATATCTAGTGAATAACTTCTGTCAGATTTAATTTTCAAAAGATTTATCAATATAAAAAATATTGGGTTTTTTTTTTTTTTTTTGGTTTTTTTGAGACTAGGTCTTGCTATTTTTGCCCGTGGAACCGCAGGCTCTCGTTGCCTGGGGTACCACGGACTCAAGCAATCCCCAGCCTCAGCTTCCCAGGTAGCTGGGGCTACAGGCGTGCGCCACCACACCCAGCTATTTTTTTGGAACTAGGTCTTGCTACGGGCCCTAGGCGGGACTCGAACCGCGATCCCTAGCCCCGGCCAGTTCATAGGCTGAAGCTTACAGGCACGAGCCACCGTGCCCAGCCTAGAAAAAATATTGTTTTAAAGGGTGCAAATTAAAACTCAAATAGAGGTTTAATACAAAAGTATTTCATTACCATTATTGTTTTTAACCTGTATACTTAGTGTTAGTCCCTCCCACCCCCTTTTTTTTTTCCATTAGTGTTGGCATGTTCAGTTTGGAGTGGATAATTATTTTGCGGACCTTTCATGTGTTTGTCTAGACTAACGTTAGAAAACTGTTCATTCTAAGGAATTTTGTTCTGTTGTAATTTCTATGTTAATTTTATATTTTCAAACCAGGAGCCAGATTTTTCTGAAGATCATGAAGAAAAGAAAAAGGATTCAAAAAAATCTAAAGCAAATTTACTTGAAAGGAGGTCAACAAGGACACGAAAATGTATAAGTTACAGGTATGAAGTGTATGGAAAAGTTTACAATAAAGGAATATACAATGTTTTTTACATTAGAATGACCCAAAAGTATAAGCTTTTCCTCAATGGCTAGTTTGCTTCTGTCATCCTCTTGTTCATTTTTGTCAGATTTCTAAAGCTCTTTTTGTAAAGTTTTATGCCTCTAACAAGACCCTCATAGTACTTTACTTAGTTTTTCAGCTTTAACTCATCCATATTTCCCTTATTTACTTACTTAGCATTAGACACACTGTCTTCTTATAGTCCTTTTGCCTATACTCTGCCTAGAATTTCCCTCCCATTTTACTTTGTTTCCTCTTGATAAAATTCTTCTATGTCAAATTTTCCTTGAAAGCACTCAATTGTAGTTGTGCTGATTGTAATTTTAATTATTTGATTAATATTTCTCTTCAGTTATTTCAGAGGCTAAAACTGACAGGGTGACTTCGTTTCTTTTATGTTCTTTTGGGAGGGAAGCTGACTTGGGGAGATGTTAGGGACTTAGGCATACGTCCCTAAGGGTAGCAGAAAAAAATGGAACTTTTTCTTTCTCAAAACTTAAAAATAAGCAAAGACTAAGAAGAAAAGCACATTGGACAGAATTGTAACTCAGGATAACATTGAAATATTTAATACATTGTAAAGCTCTTGCAGATCAATAAGAAATGATTAATAAGAACACTAACTGGTAAAATGGGCAAAGGATACAAATTAGTACTTGAAAAAATAACAATGACCAATAAATATCAAAATATTTAGCCTTTCACAGTAATCCAAACTAAAAGAACACGAAAATCACTGTCTATCCAATTAGAAAAAAAGCCTCAATAATAAAATGTACTTTATAGTTGTATTTTAAATTGGTTAGCTATTTATTTTTTCTTTCTTTTGAATTTTTTTACTTTTTAAATGTATAGGTTTATTAGAAAAAGGAGAAAGAAAATGAGAGGCACCTGCAGGTGGGCAGGAGAGCTGTCACTAGCGTTGCAAAGGGAAGGGTTTATGAAAAGAAACTCCAACATAGTCATAAAAATGCTGCCTGGCACAGCCCTTTGAGGAACAATTTATATGCCCTTTATTTTATGCAGCAATTTCACTTGCAGCAAGAATACCAAACTTAAAATTTTAAATTCAACAGACATACTTAAAATTTAACAGAATCTCACAGTGGAACCATGGAGTATTTCACCTAACAAAGGGAATGATGAGTTAAAATGATTCTGAGGGATGGTAGAGTTTAGATGAAATTTACAGAAAGAGTAGGGAACAAAATCAGTGTCAGATCCATATTGCATAGTAAACACAGTGTGTTATTTCCTTGAAGATAGTGAAGTCAATATGAGTTGTATTCAACCTCTTTCTCCAAAGGTCCAGGGTATAAAGTATCTGAAATGTCTCTCATAGTTGCTTATTCATGTTAAAGGTGACTTCGTCTTCTAGGCAAGAATGGGATATTTCTTTCTTACTGATAGAACTTTAAATATTTGTAGTTTCTGGTAGTCTTTTATTTTAGAAAAAATAAAAGTAAATAATAATAAAAAAAATAATAATAAAAAATAAAAGTGATTAAAAAAGTAGTAGTCACTCAAAGAGATAGCTTATTTTGCCACCTTATAGCTACAACGTGGTTGAACTATTTCTATTAATCTTGACTTTATCTGTAAGTCTTACCTGATAAATGGATAAATTTTTACTTTCTCAGAATTATGCTAAGGAAAAACTAAGGTATAGCTCAGATTAGTTTTCATGACATTATTTGTAATTGTGAAAAAATGAGAAGCAAACTTTTAACTAAATTATCACACATCTGTAAGCAAAGACTATACAACCTTTAAAGCTTACTATAGAAAATGAGTTCTTAACCTGAAACATGTCAATTTTCTGAAGTTATATAGTTTTATATTGTGTGGGTTTGTATTTTTTGCTAGAAAGGATATACATAGCTCTAATGAATTTTTCAACTCAAAAGGCAAAATATTTAGCTACTAGTTTAAATTCATTTGTTATTAACCTATTGTTTATTAATCTATGAACTAATAATAATCACTCTATTATTGATTTTAGTCCAGTATCTAATATCACTTAATTAGCTCTAAAGTTAAAAGGAGTTTTGTACATGAAAAAATTCTAGAAATTAGTAGATATCGGTATTTTAAGTTAGGGGAAAGA
The DNA here is from genome assembly GCA_004024945.1 of Uropsilus gracilis. Classification (NCBI taxonomy): domain Eukaryota; kingdom Metazoa; phylum Chordata; class Mammalia; order Eulipotyphla; family Talpidae; genus Uropsilus; species Uropsilus gracilis. The sequence continues at coordinate 6,393 of PVHY01010765.1, forward strand.
CCCTTGTGAGAAAATATACCTTTGCTCAATTTTGTTCTAAAATTCTTAACGTCTGCATGTGAAGTTTAGTAATAATAAGATCTTTAATAATTCAATAGTAGTAATACAGTTCTTTAAACACTTAATATTTCTGCACCACTAATTTTGTTCAACTAATTTTACTGAGTGATGTGTGTGATACAGGCTTGTTGGCCAAACCCCAGTCGATCAATCAAGTTTATGTAGCACATATTCTGTCAGTAATTTCCACACTTATAAATGGTTGAAAGAAGAGCTGAAAGAGGAAGATTGTAAAAAAGTTCCATGAAATTTAAATTATAATTCAGCAAGTGTTTATTGAAACACAGCCACCTTTCATTCACTTACCTGTCCATGGTACAACTTTGAACAAGTTAAAGTGATAGAAGTCTGCAAAGCCTGGTCCTTCACAGAAATATTTGCTGATGCCTCGTATAGATTGTTTTTGAAAATAAAAGACTGACCTATGAACTAAATACTGATTTACAAAGCTCTGTTTATCAAAAACAGTTGAGATTCAAGGAGAGAGATGATGTGGTCCAGGCCATATAGACCTGAAGTAGCAAAAAGTAGTCTATGATATTCAGGCCATTGACCTTGAGAGGTTTTATCGGAATGTTATTCCAACCTCATGCATGAATACACAGATTTTTACTTTCTCAGAGTTTATCTTAATGGTAAACTAACCTGCCAAGACAGGTTTGAATGTGACTATTGTATATATATTTTAGATTTGATGAGTTTGATGAAGCAATTGATGAAGCTATAGAAGATGATATCAAAGAAGCTGATGGAGGAGGTATGTGTTTATCATTCTTTTTCATTTAACCCTGCCCATAAATCTATTGAATGCCCTGGAGAGAGCAGTGAGCATACTTACTTCATTTTCCTCCCCAGTGTGCATCACAATCACTGCAATGTGGTACCTTTCACAAGATTCAAAATATTTTGTGAACAGAGTTTCCATGTAGGTTGAGACCTTTCTAATTTTTTAATGATTGTTTTATTGAAGTACCATTTCATTATGGCAGTATATAAGTTTCAATCAAAGTAACTTTATAATCTAATGTAAAACAAATATTCCTGTTAATATTAAAAATTTCATCTGCCGGGCACCGTGGCATGTGCCTGTAAGAGGCAGCCTAGGAAGCTGCAGCGGGGACCGGGGATCAAGGTTCGCATCCTGCCTGGGGCAACGTAGCAAGACCTAGTTCCAAAAAAATACCTGGGTGTGGTGGCACATGCCTGTAATCCCAACTACCTGGGAAACTGAGGCTGGGGATTGCTTGAGTCCGTGGTACCCCAGGCAACGTGAGCCTGCAATTTCATGGGCAAAAATAGCGAGACCTAGTCTTTGGGAAAAAAAAAAATTCATTTCTGCTTCCAAGTAGGAAACTGTATGAAACTTTTCTGTTGTCTTTCCATTTTTACATCATTTTTGCTACAAAAATCTCAAAATTAATAGGTATCAAAATTTGTTGTTTTAAATTAACTTTTAAAAGTTTATTAATTTATCTTATTATTAATTTAGTTTATTGATTTCTCAGTCTTTAGTCAGTGACGTTAAGTAGAATTTGGAGGTAATTTAATTAAATGACTCTAGCAAATGTAATTAAGTAGGTTGCTTGTAGTGAAACTAAAGATGTCACTAGCTTTTCTAGTGGTATGTGCTTATTACATCTTTGCTGCTTAATTCTCACTTTTTCTGTTCTGCAAAAACTGTGTGTGTGTGTGTGTGTGTGTGTATTTATTTATTTATTTATTTATTTATTTATTAGTGGATTGGCCTCTTTTGTTTTTTGGATTTTTGATTTGTTTTTTTGTTTGTTTTTTTTAAACTAAGTCTCGCTATTTTTGCCCATGGAACCACAGGCTCACATTGCCCGGGGTACCACAGACTCAAGCAATCCCCAGCTTCAGCTTCCCAGGTAGCTGGGATTACAGGCATGCGCCACCACACCCTGCTATTTTTTTTTTTTTTTGGAACTAGGTCTCACTATGTTACCCCGGGCGGCACTCGAACCGAGAGCCCTAGTCCCAGCCGCACTCCATAGGCTGACGCTTACAGGCACATGCTGCCATGCCCGGATTGGATTGGCCTCTTTTGTAATACCATGTCCAAAAGACAACTTTCAAGAAGAGATTCTTGAGTGACTGCTAATAGGTATGAGGTTCCTTTGGGGCATGATGAAAATACTATGGAATTAAGATCGTAGTGATGGTTGCAGAACTTTGTGACTATACTTAAAACCACAAAATTAATACACTTTAAAAGGGTGGATATTATTGTATGTGGATTATATCAAAAATTTTAAATTTCTTTACATGGTTAACAAATTTAATAGGATAAAAGAATCCAAAGACACTCTTGATGAGAGCTCTTCAGCTGAAATTGTGGGGAGGAAAGAAAATGACAAATTTGTAGGAAGGCTATAAAGTAAACGAAGCGCTTTTAAGCACTAACAAGTAAGTTTCCAGATATTAAAGGAAACTATTAATGTCTGTAATTGTCTCCCTCTCTCACTCTCCCCAATCCTCGTACCTCCCCCGCCACCTCCCTCACATAGGAGTTGGCCGTGGAAAAGATATCTCCACCATCACAGGTCACCGTGGGAAAGACATCTCTACTATTTTGGATGAAGAAAGAAAAGAAAATAAACGGCCCCAAAGGGCAGCTGCTGCTCGTCGGAAGAAACGCCGGCGACTAAATGATTTGGATAGTGACAGCAACCTAGATGAAGAAGAAAGCGAGGATGAGTTCAAGATCAGCGATGGGTGCGTGTGGTGAAAACCCATTCCCTCTATCCAGGCGCGTGAATGGGGCTAGCAAAGACATGTGGTCACCGTGATGGCATATTTTGTTCTTCGTGCGCATAGAAAATCTCTTTCAGTTTTGGGATGTATAAAAGAGATTACAGCATGCTCTTCTTAGTTCTTAGATTATAATAAAAAATAGGTTTAATCATTGTTTAATGTTCAAAATTGTACTTGAGTTTCATTAACTGCCCTAGAACATTTATTGTTGTGAGTCTTCCCTATACCTTTCTACCATGGGGTGTTCATGAGATATATACCACAAGTACTTAGATACGGTGACCCTAGAGGTATGGGTTGGGGCATTTTATCTATTAAAAGGATCAGGGGAGCCTTCCCTGCTGAACGGGTTTTGAACAGTGCTGCAAAAGTTCTCCTCTTTGATTGTGTTGAATAAAGTACATAATAAACCATAAAAAGTCATTCTGTGTGATGACTGCTAACATATGTGTAAAGCCTAAAAAGGAGAGCCAGCTCAGTCCAGGGAAGCAAAAGACATTATCACAGTGGAGATAACACGATGTGAAATTTGAAGAGTATAATTGGGCAGAATGATGATTTGGTGACTAGAAGTATTGTGAGGAGAGGAGATGTTCTTTAGCGCAGCGAAGTCAGGTGCTCCAGGTGTGTGTAGCAAGGCATAAAACAAGGAATCATTAGGAGACTCAGTGTTTCAGCATAGCAAAACATTGAGAAGAAGCAGACAATACCCTGATAGAGATTCATCCAAGAGCTAAAGAGGAACCATATATTGAAAACCCTCTGGAGGGTTTTAAACACCAGTCTAATGCAAGGTTGATGATGCATCCTAATATTCATTTGGATGATATGTTGAGAGGAAATGAATCTAGGAATCTGAGAGACTATTGGGGAATTGCTATAATAGTTTAGTTGGGAGATGAGAGCCTGAGCAGAGAAGAGAGGTCAGGATTGATAGCTTATTTAAGAGGTAGGCTCAAGAAGAATTAGTATTAAGTTGTGAAAATCAAAGGGGGAAAATTAAGATAAATGCCAACTTGTTAATTTGAGTTACTAAATACATGGTGGTACGAAATCTCAGGTTAGGGAACAGAATCGAGGAATTGGTTTGGAAATAATGAGTTCATTGTGAAGTTGTTTAAGATGCATGGGGGACATCTTAAGAGGCCAGAACAACTTCTGTATCAAAGGCAGTATCAATAGGAAAAAAAGATAGGTGACAAAACATTTCTTTCCTCAGCAGAGAAATTGATTCAATTTTCCAAATATTTTACCTTAACCATTACTCTGTTTCACTGGTTACCTCAGAATTTGAACTCCGAAGTCTTACAAACAGGTTCATAGTTTTAAGTGTACCATTGTAATTCACACGATTTCTCTTGGCAGATCTCAGGATGAATTTGTTGTGTCTGATGAAAACCCAGATGAAAGTGAAGAAGACCCACCTTCAAATGATGACAGTGACACTGATTTCTGTGGCCGGAGACTGAGACGACATCCCTCCAGGCCAATGAGGCAGAGTAGGCGTTTACGAAGAAAAACCCCAAAGAAAAAGTACTCTGATGATGATGAAGAGGAAGAGTCTGAAGAGAACAGTAGAGACTCTGGTATAAAAAACTTTTATCCATATCACACCAACTAAGATTCTTATGGATGGGCCGGGCACAGTGGCTCGTGCCTGTGAGCTTCAGCCTATGAAGCGGCCGGGGCTAGGGATCGTGGTTTGAGTCCCACTTGGGGCCCGTAGCGAGACCTAGTTCCAAAAACCTAGCTGGGTGTGGTGGCACATGCCTGTAATCTCAGCTACCTGGGAAGCTGAGACTGGGGAATGCTTGAGTCCATGGTACCCCGGGCAACGAGAGCCTGCGGTTCCACGGGCAAAAATAGTGAGACCTAGTCTCAAAAAAAAATAATAATAATTAAGATTCTTAAGGCTTTAGGAAATCTTTTAAGAGTTCCTAAAATTTGTGCTCCCTTCATCTGTAGAACATATAGTGAAAACTGAAATGATTAAGCGTGTCTAAAATGTATTCAATTGTAATAATTAATTTTCTGGTAAACTTTTGTTCCTATAAATCACTGCTAGCCAAGTTTTTTGCATCATATTAAAAAATATATGCAGATGGATGCATTAACATAACACAATCATTTAGGGTTGTGGTGAATTCTATTGGTGCCATTTATCTCCATGCCTAGACTTTATCTCCATAGTGTTTCTTTGAAATCATTTTTAAAAAGCTGAGAATATTTTTCTCAGATATTAAATATTGAAGAGAAGATGAGTCACTGGTTATCTCCAGTATTTCCCACAATCTGATTCATTGGTGTTTTTAATAAGTAGTAGTTGATGTTATAATTTAGGTGAAAACGTTTTCTTACATAGTACAGTTATCAAAATCAAAAACTTTAGCATTGATCTATTATTTTTGCATTAATATATTAATTTTTTAAATAATCTGTAGTAGTATCAAATTTCATCAGGTGTCCTTTATGTGAATTTTTTTTTCCTAGTCCAGGATCCAGTTGAGTTACATGTTGCATTTATGCATGTCTCTTTAGTCAGTCTCCTTTAATCTAGAATAGTCCTCAGATTTTGTCTTTTGACCTTGACATATTTGAAAAATAAATGCTAGTTACTTTATAAAATACCCCCTCTGTTTCTTTGTGATTAGATTCAGGTTATGTATCTTGGGAGAGAAAATTGAGTTGTTATATGACCTCCAGTTCTCTTTATTATTTCTAAGTAATTTTTAAGTGTTTTGAGTTATGTGTTATTCAGTTCCTTATCAGATATATTACCTGCTAGTTTTACCATCCATTGGTTATTTCCTCACTCCTTCATTCCTTTTATATTATTCAGTGTTCTATATGGATGAGAAAGGAAGAGTTTTGTCCATCAGTATGTACTTGTGGATTCTTACATCACTCAATGAACAGGATATGACTTAGGCTTGATTTTCTCAGATTTGAACAGTGGGGACCCTTCAAAATGGTTAGCTATTTTGAAATGTTTTAAATCTATTAGGGAGAAAGCTCGATGTGGTCATGTGGTCATTCAGAAGAATTTGTCAGCACGTCTGAAAAACTGCTCTCATGTAGTACCATAGTCTGATTCTGGTTTCTTCATGAGAGAGGAACAGTCCTGTTTTGCAACACCTGTGTGTTTAAGCATTCATATATACTGTATTTAGCGGATTTTAATGACAAATGAAAAAAGGCCTAAATAGAACAACTGCTGTTCTAAACTTTTTTGAAACAGGCTCATCAGTTCTGTAGTTTGGGAGTTTAACGAGAAGGTACATTGTGAAGTTCAGACTGTAGCTATACAGCTATATACATGGGAATAGCAGATTATCTTGAGTCAGAATACTGTTACTGTCCACCAAGAAGAGTGGTTGGTGCTGGCTGACCGGGTAGCTTAAAACTGAATGTGATAAGGGTTGTATAAAATATTTTCTAATTTTGAAAATTGCCTGCTAATAGGAAATATTTATGTGTTTTGGCATTAAATCTCCCTAAATATTTACTCAAGTTGTTAAAAAGGAAGTATGAGGCTTCTAAAAGTTAGTATTCATTGAAAATTATGACTGACCTCTGACTTACGTATTTCTGCTTAATGAACTTAAATTTTATACTGCTTTTCCTTTTATTTTACAGAAAGTGATTTTAGTGATGATTTTAGTGATGATTTTGTAGAAACTCGGCGAAGGCGGTCAAGGAGAAACCAGAAAAGACAAATTAACTACAAAGAAGATTCAGAAAGTGATGGTTCCCAGAAGAGTTTACGACGTGGTAAAGAAATCAGGCGTGTTCACAAACGCAGGCTTTCTAGTTCAGAAAGTGAAGGTAAGGAAAAATCTCCAATTTACGAAAGTTTAGACAAGGCAGATAGATATATGTTAGATGTATGTTACAAAATGAACTCAGGATTATGATCCTTTACTGTTTCTTAGAAATTCAGTATAACCAGTACTATCTTTGAACAAAACACATCATTTTATGTCTAGTCACTATTTATAGTTTAAATAGTAATGCATAACTAATTTTAAGATTTTCATGATAATTCTACATTAAAACTAGAATAGTATCAGAAATTGGTGATTTGAGGAAGATTTCTTCTGCTTCCTTATATCCATGCCCCTCATTTTGAAATAACTTCCTGTGCCCCGAATACCTAACAGTTCCAAACCAAGATGTCTGTTTTTCTACCTTGACAGTGAACTTCAGTTGGTAACCTTTATTTCTCAAAAATACTCGTTATGTCTCTTAAGAGAGTGCAAGAAAATCTCTAAAATGTGAATTTGTAACATCCATTTATTTGTAGTTATCCAGAGTTCTTCCTAAATTCATTTTAAATTATTCACCTACCTTTCTCTCTTTGTTTCTTACAGTCTCCATTATTTGTGCTGTGTCTTACAGATTGTTTTCATACTTCGTTATCAATTAAGTTTTGAGCTCAATCCAAGAGAAAAGGGAAAACAATGTTTGAATATGGGAGACTAGAGAAGGAAGGGGAACATTTAATTTGTTGTGCATTTATCTTAGAAACAAACAAATTCATTAATTCAAATGTTTTTAACTGGGGGAGAGAATTAGTAAACAAGATAAATGAGTATTATATATGATATATTAAGTAAATAAGGTGCTGCGGAGAAAAATAAAGGAAAAAGGTGGATTGAGAAAGTTGGAATTTCAAAGAGGGTACTATCCTCATTAAGAACAACATTTGAGTTAAACCCTGGGGTGTGAATCACTCTGTTACCTAAAGGAGGAGTGATACAGGCAAATGGAACAACAAATGTAAAAGTCTTCAGGCAAGTTTTTTGTATAGTATATGTTTTCAGAGAACAAGGGAGACCAGGGTGGTTGGAGGGAATGAATGTGGGAAAGGATAGTATCACATAAAGTAGAAAGATCACTGAGGGATAGATCAAATAGAACAGCAGTCAACATACTGCACTGTTTGCTTGTGTAAATAAAGATTTTTGTAAATCAATTTTTATTGGAACACAGCCACACCTGTTTTTTAAAAACATACTGTCTGTGGCAGCTTTCATGCAAAATTAAGTAATTATAATAGAGTTATAGGACTTGCCCTTTACCTCCAAAGTATGTGTGACAGAGGAACGGATTTTTTGTTTGTTTGTTTTTGCTTGATTTTAAATAATTTAAATTTAAAATAGCCATATATGACTAGTGACTACCATGTTGGATAACACTGTAGCCTGTTGTATAGACTTTGGATTTTATTCTGAACGAGATGGTCAATAATTGAAGGATTTTGAGCAAAGAAGTGACATGGTCATATGAGTTTCAGTTAACTATAGTAGCTGTACTACAAATAAATTGAAGGAGACCAGGCAGAATCTAGGAGGTCATTTGGGTAGCTGTTGAAATAGGTAAGATGAGACTATGGTGGTAGCAATAAAGGGGAGACAAGCAGTCAAAAGTATGGACATATTTTGAGGCTAGACCCAAAAGATGTACTCTGCTGTGCTAGATTAGGATCAGGGAGTTAAATAGATCAATGACTGAATGATTAGATGAATAAACTTGCTAATAAAAATATAGAGACCAGAATGGCAGAAGTTTAGGAGCCCGGTTCTAGACACATTTTGAGATGCCTGTTTAGAAATCCAAGCATGGCTGTCAAGTAGGCAGTTTATGCTTGAATCTGAATTTAGAGGTTACCTAAAACAAATGTGAGTCACCAGCATATAGTTGACAACTACAGCCATGTGGTGAAATCACTTAAGTCGCAAGTAAGGATAACCAGGACATGTAATAAGATGGGATGAGCACTCATTATTTCAACTCTCCATTGTTGAGTGTTCAGTTTTAATTTTTTTTAGTACGTTGACATGATTCACTAATTAGGACTAATGTGACTAAATTCATCAATTTAAGGACCATCAGATTTCTTTGTAGTTCTGATTTTGTGAATGCCTGAAATCATAGGAAAATTTACAGTGGATCATGCTAGACATTGATGTGGGCTGAGAGAAGAGAGGTGAAACCAGTTACTGAAAGGAAATACTTTTAAGGAAACCTGAAAGCAGGACATGGGTTAGTAGGGGAAGCAAAGGAGGAATTACTTAAATTTGTGGTTAACTGTGCCAATGGCCTAAATATCCTGTTTATTTTAGAAAGCTATATGTCCAAGAACTCTGAAGATGAAGAGCTAGCTAAAGAAACAAAGCGGTCAGTTCGAAAGCGGGGTAGAAGCACAGATGAATATTCAGAAGCAGATGAGGAAGAGGAGGAAGAAGGCAAACCATCCCGAAAACGGCTGCATCGGATCGAAACGGACGAGGAGAGTTGTGACAATGCTCATGGAGATGCAGATCAACCTGCCTGTGACAGCCAGCCTAGGGTCCTGCCCTCAGAACAGGAGAGCACTAAGAAGCCCTATCGGATAGACAGTGATGAGGAAGAAGACTTTGAAAATGTGGGCAAGGTGGGGAGCCCATTGGACTATAGCTTAGTGGACTTACCTTCCACCAATGGACAGAGTCCTGGCAAAGCCATTGAGAACTTGATTGGCAAGCCTCCTGAGAAGCCTCAGACCCCCAAGGACAGCAGCACAGACAGTGCAAGCCTAGCCCCCAATGGGACAAGTGGTGGGCAAGAGGCAGGAGCACCAGAAGAGGAAGAAGATGAACTTTTGAGAGTGACTGACCTTGTTGATTATGTCTGTAACAGTGAACAGTTATAAGACTTTTTTTCCATTTTTGTGCTAATTTATTCCACGGTAGCTCTCACACCAGCGGGCCAGTTATTAAAAGCTGTTTTATTTTTCCTAGAAAACTCCACTTCAGAATGACTTTTTAGAAGAAAAATTTCAACAAACCCTGAAGTCTTTCTGTGAAGTGACCAGTTTTGAACTTTGAAGATAAATAATTGCTGTAAATTCCTTTTGATTTTCCTATTTCAAGTTCATGGTCCTTGGTAATTTCATTCATGGAAAAAAAAAATCTTATTATAATAACAACAAAGATTTGTATATTTTTGACTTTATATTTCCTGAGCTCTCCTGACTTTGTGAAAAAGGGTCGAATAAGAATGCATTCCGAATCTGAGGGCCCAAGACAGAACTAGGGGTGGGAGAAAGCACTTGTGCTTTAGTTTTTTCATATTAAATATATATTATATTTAAACATTCTTGGCATAGATGATTAACAGACTGTTTAAAAGCTCAAGTCTGTATAGTTGCAGTTTGAGAATTGTAGATAACATCATACATAAGTCGTCTAGTGATAGTATTCATTAAATCAACTTGTTTACTATTGGAGATAACCACACTTATGAAGAAGAGACCAAGAAAGTACCATCAAAAAACTCAATCCTCAGTTTCTGTTCTAGCAGTGTCTTGTTTTTTTTTTTTAAAATCATCTGAAAAGCATTTGTACAGTAAATATATAATGAAGCTTTGACAACCAGATTGTGCTAGCAGCAACTTTTTAAAAACAGCTGCATGTGGTGGTGATGATGTGGCCTCAGATAGTCTATCATGGAGAGTTATTAGTGAAATGAGTATGGTCTTTCTTAAGTCCCAGGTGGACTAAACTTTGCAGATAATGTAACTCTTATCTTCTGGCCACTAAATATTTAAATATCTAAAATATCATTTTGAAAGCAGTGCATCTATACAACATAAAGAGATGCTAAACTGACAACGATATTTTAGCACATTTGAAGAAGGGGAAAGGATTTTCAGGTGAATTTTAACTGGTCTATTCTTGCCCTTAGTATCTACTTCAAATTGAAGTCTACAAACAAAGCAGTTCCTTTGGGAGGTTTTTAGTTTTGAGTTTTAGCATGTATGTGTGTATATGTGTGTGCGTGTGCGCGTGTGTTGGAATTACCTATCTGCCTGGATATATTAGCAGGGTTTGAATGTAGTTTTGGCCTTTGGCCATTAGACTTCTATTAAAATCATTAATAATCATATGACCAACATAGAGTTGAATGAGAACCAATATACTTAATAGGCATGACATCCATTTCAAACATCTCAACACTTTAAAAAGACACACCCTTTATTTCAAGAAAAAGGAGTTTGTAACTAAAGAAATATCTAACTTGTAATTGACACTAAAATATGAACTTTGTCTTACTTAGTTTCTGTTACAGCTGTAAATTTTCAGGCAGAGCCATAAATAACATTGTACAAAGTGTAGCACTTGTGATTAAACCTTGCCTGTCAAATTCTGAAACCTTCAGCCATTACTTCTGTGAATACTTTGACCCTGGGATTTGGGTTTTTCTGTTCTGTGTTGTGTCTGTTGCCGGCAATGGACACACCGTATCTGCTGCTGGCCCAAGGAACTTCATTTTTCTTTCCAAATTAAGCATCATATGTACTAGTCAGTGTATAGTAAAGCACTTCTTTTTTACTACTAAAAAGCTGGCATTAGATTTGCATTATAAATACCTCTCTAGAAATTTTATACTCCTTTTCCTTCTTCAACAGGTGTTGCCCTTAAATCTTACCTTTTCGGCCTTTGAAAGTTTATAGCTGTTGTTTTTCAGTTGTTGTTGGTTCTTTTGTTTTTTGTTTCACTTTAGTTCTGTAGTATCTGCCCATTAATATTTTGCTTTGATTCTAGCAATGTATATTGTATCTGTATAAAAAATAAAATAATGAAAGCAGCCTAAAAATAGGATGCACCAATAGCATGTGGTTCCAAGCAAGTTGTGATTTTTGTTTTGAGACAATGTTCCCCTGGAAGGGAGGGAAGGATTTACATTCACAACTGTAGAATAGAGCTGTGTAAGGAGCCACATTTATTTAATGACTCCTTTCTAGCTTAGGTTTGACTCGTTTATTTGGAAGTTGGTTTAAAATGTTAGTCTTTTAACTATCTAAAAGCAGGCAGACAATGAAAAGATGCCTAAAACCACAAGGTAAGTGGTTAAAATACACAGTGGCCCATCTTGCCACATAATCACCATCCCATTCTACCATTTCAGTCTTGCAGCTTGGGTAAAGCTACTTTGGAGTAGAAATTCTCATGTGCTGCTCTCAATCTCTGAACTCCACATCAGTTCCTGCTTCCACAGATTGGTTCTCCTTAGTTGAGAAGGTGATAAGTATTAAGTAGGTAGATTATTTATTTTAACAGGATGCCTAATGTGAATTAAGAAGTTCTTTTTACCCTTCTGCTATGGAAAGCCAAAGGTAATTTTTGTCATAGTAAAGACTGAGTATTCCATTTGGCAAATATCCCATTAACTGAGTTATGATACCACTTTTGCTGCCTGATACTTACCAAACGTAATTACATGTTTGTGAACTTGACAGTGTATCCATTATAACTTTACATTGGGATTAAACCAGTTAACTGTGCTTTACCTACAAAGAGTGGGATTCCAGCTGATACTTACACATTATGGGTAATTAAATTTTGAACAGTTCAGAAGCATCTGTTGCTTGGTGTTTAGATTTGGTCCCTCAAAGAATCCCAAATTTTCAATTCACTAAAATAGCTCTGAATGTGCTTAGAAGTTAAAAAAATTTTTCAGAAGTAAATGTTCTGTATCCAAAGACACCATTCTTTCATTAGAAACTAGACAAAGTATTAGAAAGCAGCGATTCATCTGGAGTTTAGAACATCTTTGAACTTTGTTATTAGAGTACAAACCATGGATCTAGGTTTGCCATATCTGCTGTATAATAAAGCCCTTTAATAATTTCAACCCCTTTTTTAAATACCAATATCAGACCCCACATTTATAGCAAATGTATGAGTAAGGGAGATGTAGTTTAGTATGAATCTGTAGTTTGAAATTTCTGTTAAGATATTTAAACTAGCCCAGTTTTCACAAAGCAGAAGCATTGAATTAAAGTGGAATACATGTGAAAAGAACTCAGAAAATAACTCTTGATTTTGTAGACTTGTGCTGATGAAATAGTAGTTAGTGTAAAACATTTTCCATTGTTAGCACATTGTTACTGAAAAATGATGACAGAGGTATTTTCAAGAATATACCTGAGACACTGAGGTTATGTTTCCTTGATAATTCCTCTTCCAGCTGGCCAAGATTGCAGATTCAGAGCATAAAGAGGAGTTTCTTTTATAATAAATTCATGTCTATTGATAATCTATTTTTTGAAATGTGACCTGCCAAAGAACCAAGGGTTTTAGAGAAGTTGTTCGGAAAAAAGATATAAAACATTCTTTTTAAAAGGATAATTTTCACTTTTTGATTGCTAGAACTCATCCCATGCTATGCATTTGAGCTAAGTACATATATTAAGAAAAATGTAGATGTTTACTTATAATTTAGAGTTAAAATGATGGGAACATATTAGCTGTTTTTCAGTGAGGTTGGTAAATTTCCTTCATCACAAGTAATCCCTTTTACTTTGTTTGGATGTAAGAGATGGTTACCATTTACTAGTTCCATCATACAACTGAAAGGAAGCTAATACTAATACTACAAGTTTAACATTCAGAAAATTAGTGAATTCTGCCCTTCACAACACAGTAGAACAAGTGTGATTCATGGCATTTCCTCACAGCAATAGAACAAGTATTAAAAGCTGGACCCAATTATTTTTTTAATGGAATGAACATATATATGTGTATGTATGTATATATATATATATATACACATACACACATAATGTTCATATGGATGTGTATACAAACCTTAGATAAGAAAATGAATCCTTTGCAATCATTGATATAAAAGATGTAAGGCAAATAACTAACTGGTAGAAAATTATGAACATTTAATTACAAAGAATCTAGAGAAAAATAGTGAAGTTCCTCCTCTTGGCTTGACATCCTAAAAATATATTCCTGCTTTTCCCAAAAAAGCAGAATGCCAAGACTGCATATCTGTTATAATCTACCTACTCCTCTACCTAATAGCTATTACTAAACTTGCTTAGAATAAAATCCATTCCTATTTTATCCACCATTCCCAGTTTTTATCTGTATACATACCTACCTGGCAAGTGGCAAACTGCTGATTTGCTTCATCGTTTTTATACTAATCCTGAAAGACAAGGCCCTTCACTATCAGTGTATTTAAACCGGGTTATTGTGTTAAGTGTACACATCAAATTTTATTTTTGAAATATGAATGTCACTTCAATATCATTTAATGTTTTTTGAGTGCCAAGAATTACTATAATAACATATTGATAATAGACTCATTCCCAAGCAAGCAGTCATAAACCAGAATGTAGTGTGTTTGGTATATAGCCACTACAGGTCATATGCTCAACATTTTTTTCCCCAATTATTCACATAAACCCTCTCAATTTCATTCCCCCACTACTCCCCATTTTAGTCATGTAAGCTCTTTTCATTTTATATTTATACCATTTCACTGTGGGAAATGCTTCAAATTCAGTTCTGTCACATTGTAATGATTTCAGTTAATGAAGATGTTTTTATTTTAGTACTAAGATAATGTGTATCTTATGCATACATTATATGAGAGGGCATAACAAATTATTAGATGAGTAGAAACTTACTAAGCTCTTCAGCATTTGAATGAGAAAAAAACAGTTTTAAAGCAACCACATTTGTGTTTTTTGCCAAACCGGTACAAGCTAGAAACTGCACTAACAACTGAGTGACCTGCCTTGTTCTTTTTGCCACTGGATGATGTGAGTTAAGAATGGAATTGTTAACTATATATTTCTTGACTTTCATCAGTTTCTAAAAGAAATCTAATTTGAGTGTATTTATTGAGTTCTGGTCATAGGTCAGGAACTGCAAGTCATGCTCATGGATGTCCAGAACAGTCATTGGGACACTTAAGGACTTAAGACCTTCGAATCATTTAACTTATTTTGTATGTTGCAAAAAGATTTATTTTGCTTGAGAGTCATGATTTTTATAACTGTACAGCTTTTAAGGGATGGGAGGTGGAAAAATACCCTAAAATAGGATGTAGATTTTTACAATTGTGTTTATGCTAGAACATCTACAGGTGCATTATGTAATTAAACCTAAAATTGTTTAAAAATCTGTGCCATGGTCTTTTTCATTCTCCTACCCTTTAGCAGAGTTGGTGCATGTCAATACTGTTAGATGGACAAGCCTTGAAGTTAGGCTAACAACCCTTCTCTCCAAAGCTTTAAGATCGTTGCATGAAAATTACCCAAACACACACCATACACACATACATATACGTTCAGATCTAGTTTTTATTAGTGTAAATGGATTTTCAACTTCAGAACAGCTGTAATAACCCAAAGCTGGCATTTAACAGTATATCCTTACAGTATGTGATTTTCGTGATGACTAACTAGGATATTCTAAATGTTGGTCTGGTGTTTTGTTCTCTTACCAGAGTAACTCCTTGATAATGGTATCTGAACTGTAGCTTGCCCAAACCTCCCATCCCAAAGATGGGAGTGAAGGTGGGGCAAAGCTTGGTTTCTTTTCAATATGCTAAAAGAAGGAAAAATTAAGAGTTGCTCCATTAGGTATTTAGTCAGTAGATTTAATTCTGTAGAAATACTTGTCTGTTGGAAGCACAGCAGGAAGAGAGATCAAATTCCCTCATTTGATCAAAAGTACTTTAAAATCTTAACAGTGTTGCCAATTCCTAGTCTTTTTTTACATGACACATTTCACTATATTAAGATATCTTTCTTTGAATGCCAGTACTTTCTACCGTCTGATAATTTTACCATTCTAATTTCTTTTTGTAGCACAACAGCTTCTTGAATTAAAGTAATCTGTCCATTTTTGTCTAAATATTCATTTTCTGTTGTCAGCTGATATGGGATGTCATTTTCTTTGCTGTCCTCACCTGTTCGTAAATTTCAGGGAATCATGAATTTCCAGGTGAAGAATACAAATTCCATATTAGAGTTTGTAAATGGCATGTTAGATTTCATTTTGATTTTGTAATAGTAGTTGAGATTCTGGAAGTGTTTGATTAGAATGCCTCTTGGATTTTCAGACATGCTATATGAAATGCTTTATTTTCCCTATGCATAAAAAATTATTCCTGGAGTAGGTGTTCAGAATGCTTTGTTTTGTTTCTAGGCGATGAGAGCTAAAGCAGAAGCTCCAGATTAGCATAAAACAGTTAAGGTAATTGGGAACATGCCATAGTCAAATAGGGGAAGCTGGAGTACTCTCTGCCACTGTTAATGCATGTGTGAGGGGGAAGAGATTTGAAAACTGGAAATGTGATTTCAATAATTGCACAAAGTAAGTTTTGTGCATTAAAAAATAGGAATTCCTGGTAGCTTAAAGCTTCAGGGGTTAACTGCAGTGTATGAACACCTAGTGTGTTAGAATCACAGTGCATAGTTGTTTAAATCCAATATTCCTGTTAAGTGACAACCAAAATATGTTGTGGCTGGTGCCAATATTTCTGTTAATGAAATGTTCAATGTCTCACTACAGTCTGATCGGAAATATTGTTGTTATAAACCAGGCCTAAAGCTATTTTATAGCTCCTGACCTAATTGTGTAACATTTTCTTTCAAAATGTTTTATTATAATATTTCTGTCATTTCACTTAATATATGTCAATTGTCATAATAAAAAATTTAAATAATTTGATGCATTTAGCATGATTTGTTTGCAGTTTATTTTAAACTGAACAAGTGAAAGGTAATAATTTGAAAGTTGAATTTTTATAACTCAAGAAAGTGAATTCTATTAGAAATAAAATTTTAAGTTCATCAATTTCTCTCGAATAATCTTTAAGGCTATTTGCCAACTTGGCTAATTAGATATTAGATAATCTTGATTTCTATCTTCAGCCTCTGGAGAATTGACACATTAAAGAGGCTTTGGATTTGTTCTACCTTGCCTTGTGGGACCACAAAACTAGAAGGGAGAAATGATAAGGCAAAAGCTTTCCATTTATTCTGTGGGAAAAGTTTTTGGTGTTTTTTTTTTGTTTGTTTTTTTATCCAGAGTTTTCATAATAACCTTAGGTTAACTGAGTTAAGGTTGTAGTGCCAATTGTCAGGAGTGGAATAGATCACATTCAAAAGGGGGTTAGAAAGAATCACATTTTTTGCAGACCAACTACCAACTACTGGAGTAGTAACATTTTAGGGATCAACTACTGGAGTTCACACTTTGCCATTCTGATTTAAAATATTAACTAGGGCAACATAGTTGAACCAGAATTATACTTAGTGGAGTGAAAACTGATGTATGCTGGTCTCAGTGATTACTGAAAAATTTTCAACAGTCAAGTGGAGGTGACAGTGTTGTGCGTAACCTTAATAAAATTGAAAGGACCTAGATTGAAGTCCAGAACATGGTTATCAGTATATGTCACTTTCAGATTATGAGACAAGAGCATGTAGAAGACTTTTCTTTTTAAATCTAAAAATTGCTGTGATATTTAGTAAAGTTGGAATTATTTTAAATACAATGAAAATCAGGCATGGTGGAGTGTGCCTTTTAAGTGCAGCCTACAGAGTGCAGCTGAGATTAGGAATCGCTTGAGTCCCTGGGTTCGAGACCCGACCAGGGCAGCATAGCAAGACCTAGTCGCAAAAATTGGCTAGGTGTGGTGGTGCTCACCTGTAATCCCAGCTACCTGGGAAGCTGAGGCCGGGGATCCCTTGAGTCCATGGTACCCCCAGAAAATGCATGCCTGCGGTTCCTCCAGGCAAAAATAGTGAGACCTAGTCTCAAAAAAAAAAAGAAAAGAAAATATCCCAGCAAAGCTAAATGTTGAGTGAAATGAACGCTTGTCTTATTTTGATTCATCAGTGACTTTACATGGGTTATTTAAAGTCCTGAAAGTCTAAATGAAAAAGTGAAAGAACAACCTGGGTAGGGGAGTATATGACTTGATATTTGCAGCATTAGTTTAGTGCATACGGTCATATCCCAGGTGAAGATTACCAAGGAACCTACTAGTTCATGGTGTAGGCCACCTATAGCTTTACTGTTCCTCTTGCCCAATTCAGGGCCACTTTACACTCAAGCACTCATCCTCCTCCACTCAGCCCGTCCTTGGTCTGGTTTCTGTCCCCTGGATCTTTTCATGTCAATGATTTGTCTCTGATTTCCATCCCTCTATACGTCTCTCTATATAACATTATCCTTAATATGGAAAAGACTGCCATCCTGTCTCCCGCTCAAACTCCTATTTCTTACCTGACTTCCTCCAACCCTTCGATTAATGAATGAATCAACTCTTTGAAATTTCTGACTGAAATGTCAGGAATTCCTCAGAGAAACTAGGAAAAGCCGGTAAGCATTTAAATCCCATCATTGGGAAAAACTGTTAAGAGAGTTGTTTTCCCTGAATTCCTGTTTTTCTGTTGAAATGTCAGTTTTTTCTTTTTGGCATCATCACTTGCTAGTGAGAAACCAGTAATCGCACCTTGAACTCATACAATAAGATAGTTCTTAGTCTATCATTTGGAAATAAAAAGGACTTGATTAATAATGATAAATCTGATTAGAACCTGTGCTATTTCTGAATCGAACCATGAAAGTAGATATTCTGTATTTCAGGTTTTGTTTTTTATTTAATAACGTTTTATTTAGGCCGGGCACGGTGGCTCGTGCATGTAAGCTTCAGCCTATGAAGCGGCCGGGGCTAGGGATCACGGTTCGAGTCCCACCTGGAGCCCGTAGCGAGACCTAGTCCCAAAAAAATAGCTGGGCGTGGTGGTGCACACCTGTCATCTCAGCTACCTGGGAAACTGAGGCTGGGGATCGCTTGAGTCTGTGGTACCCCGGGCAACGAGAGCCTGCGGTTCCACAGGCAAAAATAGCAAGACCTAGTCTCAAAAAAAAAAAAAAAAAAAGTTTTATTTTTTAAAATGTGCAGTTGGTGTGACCTGTTTATGTATCTTCGCCAGCAGCTTGAGCATCACCACCCTTGGTGTTTCTGGTGTAAATTACTTGTGCTCTGTGTTTTGAGACTAGTTTGATAAGTCCTTTACTAAGGAGCTCTAGAAGGACTGCCGGGGCCAACGCACCACTAATCTTCAGTCTCTCAGACACAACAGCTGGGGTGATGAGCTTATAGTTGGGAACTTCCTTACAGTTTGTCATAGGTGGTGGCTTTGTCAAACAGGTTATTGAGCTCGTCCGGAACTCTGCCTTTGAACCCCTTCTTTTTGGCCTTGCCCCCATATTTATTCACTGGGTCTTTGTCTTTCTTGGCCGATTTTCTGGCATCCTTTTTATCATCTTTGGGTGGCATCGCTATCCCTAGACACGGCAGCTATCACCGCAGACTCAAAGATGTCGGACCTCAAGTTTTGGTTTTTAAATAAGAGTAAGTTCTGATGGTAACTAGGGATTAGCTGCAATGAAGCTGACTCAATGCTAGCAAATCGGTAGACTTTAGATTTGAAATGATTCAGAAGAGGGGGCTGAATTTTTACTGGAATATGCTGCAAGTAGAATTCAGACAGTAGGAAAGCGGCAAGGAAGGAAAGGCAAGGCTCCATAACCAGAAAAGCAATGCAAGAAAGGTAAGATTAGGAGGAAGCAGTCTCTGAAGGGTTGTCCTTACTGAGATACAGCCATTTTAATATTCTGGTGATATCCAAAACAAAAGCACTTGTAAATTTTGTTTTAAAGCCTTTCTTGTTTTAATTCAGATGAATTCATATGCCATAATTCATCATTTAAAAGTGTATAATACAATGTTTCAGTATTTTCAAGTCTATAAAGACCCCCCCCCAAAAAAAAAAAACAACCCATATCCATTAGAAGTCACTCACCATTCCTGCCTGCCTGTAAAGTTTGCCTAGTCTGGACATCTCACAGTAATGAATCATACAATATGTGGTGTTTTGTGTCTGACTTACTTAACATGGTTTCATGATCTTATCCATGGCTTAACCTGAATCAATACTTCATTCCTTTTTGTGAATGAGGATTTTGCTGTATGGATATACCTCACCTTGTTTTTCCGTTCATCACTTGATGGATATTTGAATTGTTTCTACTCATGGGCTACTATGAATAATAAATATTTTATGTGGACATATGTTTTTAATTCTCTTAAGGACATATCCAGAAATGGAATTGCTGGATTATAACTGATTCTATGCTTCACATTGAAAGGAACGACTGAACTGAATACCAGACTCTTAATAAATATACGATTTACAGAGATTTTCTTTGATTCTGCAGTTTATCTTTTTACTTTGATAGTATCCTTTGATATAGTTTTTTAATTTTGAAATTCTCTTTTTCTTTGCTTGTTTGTGCTTTAGATGCTGTATCTAAGGAACTGTTGCTTAATCTGATGTCACAAGCATCTATGTTTTCCTCTAAGAGTTTTGTAAGTTTAACTCTTGTGTTCAGGTCTTTAATTCATTCTGATTTATTTTGCATGTGATCCAAGGTAGAGATAGAAAGTCATTTGTTTGCATGTGGCTATCATCTAGTTATAACTGCACTATTTATTGAAAAGACTATTCTTCCCCCCACTGAACTGACATCCTTGTCAAAACTCAACTAGGCCGGGCATGGTGGCTCGTGCCTGTAAGCTTCAGCCTATGAAGTGGCCAGGGCTAGGGATCGCGGTTCGAGTCCCGCCTGGGGCCGGTAGCGAGACCTAGTTCCAAAAAAATAGCTGGGCGTGGTGGTATGCACCTGTAATCCCAGCTGGGAAGCTGAGGCTGGGGATTGCTTGAATCCGTGGTTCCCCGGGCAATGAGAGCCTGTGGTTCTATGGGCAAAATAGCGAGACCTAGTCTCAAAAAAAAAAAAAAAACAAACTCAACTGATTAAAAGCATATGCATTTACTTCTGGACTCAATTTAATTCCACCAATCTACATATTTATCTTTATGCTGATATTGTATAATCTTGATCATCTAGCTTTGTAGTAAGGCTTGTCATCAGGAAGTAAAACCTTCAATTTACTTTCCTGTCTAGTGACAAACTTCACTTACCTGCCCTCTTTTAAGTCAAGCATCTCAAGAAGGCTGTCTACCTCCAATTCACTCTAGATTTCACTCTACTCTGGTTCTGGTCCTGGACATAATAGATTTTCAACAACCACATTTTTTTTAATTTTAAATAATTTATTTATATATTTCACATCTTTGTATTCCGGGTTCACCTACCAGCTCCCCTCCCTGACCATTCCTACTACCCCCCCCCCAGTTGTGTACTTTAGTTTGGTTGTGATCACACCTCTTTTAAAAAATAATTTTATTTAATTGATTGTACATATATATATTTTACATCATTGTCTACCCCGAGGTTTTCCCACCACCTTAACAGCTGTGAACCATCTTAATCTCTTGTGCCCATCCCTTAAAATCACACTTTTCTGGTTTCTATCTTTGAACAGTATTTAATAGCTGACCACTCTCTTGCTGAAACATTACTTTTTGGCCTCTGCAACATCACCCTTGAATTTCCTCTTTTCTCTGCTCCTTTCTTCTCCATATTTCCTAGGGTCGTTCTCCTCACGAAAACAACTTAAATGTTTTGCAGATAGTTGAGATACATTTCTAGTCATTCTTTTTTGAACAACTTTTTAAAATGTGGTTTTACTCATTTCCGGAAGTACTGCTATCTCCCAAATTTGTGTTTTCAACACTAATCTCTCAGGCTTGCCCCATGCTTATATATCTCATTACCTGTCTACAGTCTTACAGTCTTTGAATGTCTCACTGATATCTCGGATATGTCTTAAAGTGAACTCTTGATTTCTCAGCATTATCTCTCTCTCTCTCTCACACACACACACACATACACACACATACACACACACACACCCCACACCCTTAGATCTGTTCATCCCTCATTCCTCCCCTCAGTCTTTACAACTCAGCAAAGGACAGAAACTTGAGAGTCATTCATATATCCCTTTACCCTCTCACATTCAATCAGTAAATCCTGTTTTGATTCACTTCACTCTATATTGTTTCCAAGTTTTTGTCCTTTCATCTGGACTACTGCAGGAGTATTTAATTGTTCCTCTTGCTTCTGCTGTTGCTATTCTTCCAATTCAGTCTTCATATAAACACCAGTGAAAGGATGCTCAATCTCCCAAATTTCTTCCAGTTTGTACCACCTTAACCCCATTCTCTGAGTCACTGATCAGACAATAACAGAAAAATCCACCTTCCCAGCACCACCTAAGTGTGGCCAGAGGGAAACAGGTAACTATCAGGAAAGGAGCAGAGGCCTGACCAAACTCCCCCATCCCACCTGACCCATTCTGCCTGACCAAAACCCCACTCTGGGACTAAAACCCCACTCTGGGACCAGCTAAGGTGCACTGATTCCACACCTCCAGCCTCTGGCTATCTGCTTTTTGTCTACCTGCCCAGGTTTTCTCTAATAAACCTGTTCACTTACTAGTCTTTGCTTACCATTTCTTCCTTTCTTCAAAACCTAACAACCAGAGTTGTTAAAAAGGCATATGTGCTCATGTAACTTCTGCACCAAAAATCTCCTGCCTTAGCTTACACACATTCATGAGTTGGCCCTTGATTATTTCTATAAACTCATGTCTATCTAAATTGCTACAGTTTGAGCTTAAAAAGGGGCCACTGGTTTTCTTTTATCAATACTTGACAAAATGTCTTACATATAGAAGCCATTTGAAAATGACAAATCTCATATTGTTACCTAGTCACACAAAATAAACATTATTGTTCCCATTTTATAGATGAAGAAACCAAGGCTGGCAGGTTAAGGAGTTTTCTTAAGACTCCAAGTCAGTGTTCTTTCTATTACAGCTCCTTTTAAGAGAAAGGTGAAAATAAGGATCCCACTAAATCTGCATACTAAGTATGTACTCAACCTCACTGTTTATTAAGGCATTCTGAAAACCATGATAATAACAGAGAAGGTCGTGGGGCATGGTGGCTCGTGCCTGTAAGCTTCAGCCTATGAAGCGGCCGGGGCTAGGGATCGCAGTTCAAATCCCGCCTGGGGCCAGAAGCAAGACCTAGTTCCAAAAAAATAGCTGGGAGTGGTGGCGCACGCCTGTAATCCCAGCTACCTGGGAAGCTGAGGCTGGGGATTGCTTGTGGTACTCCGGGCAACGAGGGCCTGCGGTTTCACAGGCAAAAATAGCGAGACCTAGTCTCAAAAAAAAAAAAAAAAAAAGAGAAGTCAATTGCCTAAGTCTTGCAGTTTCTCTTGTTTTAGGATAAATTAACATATGCTTATTATGGTAAAGAGAGAAGTATGATGCCAGTGCATTACCTAGTGTATTTTCCATTCACATATTAAAGAAAAATTAAGAACTTTCTAAGTAAAATTTCTTCGTAATAGATGAGTTTACACAACCAACAAAACATTCCATAATCTATAAAGGCAGATGGCCCAGGCATACAGGAAGCTTTGGGGAAAGTGAAGAAGCAGGATTTGTGCTCCTGGGTCAGCAGTAGCACTGGAGATTTCCTAGAAAGAAGAATAATGGTAGCTGAGGAGGCAGCAGGAAAGTTTGCATTATCCTGGCACTGGACCTTCACAGTTTGGGTTTTGAGACTGTCTCCAAAACAGCTAACTCTTGTCAGGAGATCTCTGGTTCCATACATTGCAGCAATAAGTATTTCCTTCAGTTTAAATTCTTATTCTATTCAGACTTTCTGGCATCTGAAAGGATTAGTATCTGCAGACAGGGTGATGTGACCACGTGGAGAAGACCTGTGCTTCTTCTGTTAATTACACATTTAAAAGGTACCCCGTGGTTAGAACAAGGGGTATTACTTGCTAGGACTATTCTAAGACTCACCATCTTCCCTGATAATCCTCACCCTCACAAAATGAAGGACTGCAGAACAGGAAATCAGAATGAACATTGGCCTTAACCTTCTCTTCCTGAGAGCCCTGGACATAATTAGGTTTCCTGGCACCGTAGTGTGCAAGCAATAGGAGTTGCTAAATATTACGAAGTGGATTCATCTTTCAAATGCATCTGCTTGGTAATGAATGAAACAGAAGCAACTCCTTTTAAAGTTAAAACCCCTTGGTGGGGACCACAGGTAGGGGTGCTTGTGGCAGAGCCTCACTCCACTGCTTGCCATTGGGAACCCGGGAACTGGTAGATGGTGGGCTGGGGGAAGTCAGTCTTGTCCCTTAGATGGCTGGGGATGGAGCTGGCACCCCATGCTCCACATGGCAACGTGCCATGTGGTTCCCTTCCAGTTCACTCCCACTTCTTTTTTTTTCTTTTGAGACTAGCTCTAGCTATGTTGTCTGGGATAGTCCCAATCCGACCCCATGGTCTTAAGCAGTCCTCAGCCTCAGTCTCCCAGGTAGCTGGGATTACAGGTGCCCGCCACCATGCCCAGTTGCTTTTTCGAGACGAGGTCTCAATATGTTGCCCAGGGTAGTCTCGAACCCAGGAATTCAAGCGATCCCAGGCCTCTTGCCTCCCAATGCTTGGATTACAAGAGCATGCCACCACGCCCGGCTTCGCTCCCACTTCTAACAGACCATGACAGGAACGAGAAAAATCACCAATTGAGTTGCAGACATTCAGGAAACAAGAACAAAGGTGAGGCCGGACACGGTGGCTCGTGCCTGTAAGCTTCAGCCTATGAAGCGGCCGGGGCTAGGGATCACGGTTCGAGTCCCGCCTGGGGCCCATAGCGAGACCTAGTTCCAAAAATATAGCTGGGCGTGGTGGTGCGTGCCTGTAATCCCAGCTACCTGGGAAGCTGAGGCTGGGGATTGCTTGAGTCCATGGTACCCCGGGCAACGAGAGCCTGCAGTTCCATGGGCAAAATAGCAAGACCTAGTCTGGGGGGAAAAAAAAAAAAGAACAAAGGTGGCCCTGGATGCATCTGACACCTGGGTGAGACCAAAACAGAATAAGAATGAAACCATAAGGGACCAACTAAAACAATGACCTACTATATCACTACTACAGAGCAACACCTACAATGACTCAGGGGGCAGGAAAGCAAACCCCTGATCCAGTATGTGTTCAACACCAACGAAACACCCCTTTTCCTCAAAGGGCGAGGAAAGCCAGAAAAAAGGGTCTATGGCCCCCAAATTGAAAGTGGTTGACCCCAAGAAGACTTTTTAACTTAACTTGAAACACATACAGGCCTGCTTCTCTCTCTTCGAAGCAGGCTCCAAACAGTTTACATTAACAATTGCCTTTAAGTAAGGCCAGGCATGGTGGCTCGTGCTTGTAAGCTTCAGCCTATGAAGCGGCCGGGGCTAGGGATGGCGGTTCAAGTCCCGCCTGGGGCCCGTAGTGAGACCTAGTTCCAAAAAAATAGCTGGGTGTGGTGGTGCGCGCCTGTCATCCCAGCTACCTGGGAAGCTGAGGCTGGGGATTGTTTGAGTCTGTGGTACCCTGGGCAACGAGAGTCTGCGGTTCCACAGGCAAAAATAGCAAGACCTAGTCTCAAACAAACAAACAATTGCCTTTAAATAGATACACCTATGTCTGCTTCTATCCCTAGGAAGCAGGCTACAAGCTGGCCATCTACCTTTAACCTTTACCTTAACCTTTAACACCTCTGCCGGCTTCTCTCTACAAAGCAGGCTACAAACAGACCATTTACCTTTACCTTGAGGCCACCACACCTAGACCTGCTCCTCTCCCTAAGAAGCAGGCTACATACTATTTATTAGCATTTACACTGTTCACCTTTACCATTGATATGCAAAAGCCAGCCAGCTGCTCTCTGCTTTCAGCTCCAAAAACTGCAGAAGAAAAAAAACTTAAAGACAGTTTAAGCTCTACACTTGTGGGTTCTTTCCACCATCCCCAGGCTTCTCAGCCAAAATACCAAACCAATGCAAGACTATCAGTGCAGTGCAGACTAATTTACTTCTAACAAAGTGACTTTCTAATTATCCTAATAACTACACAACAAACATGTAAGGAAAACTCTGATTACTCTAACATTGTCCAAAACCTTTCTCAACATTGTCCAAAGTCCTTTCCCCAGATTACCTAAAAATCCTCAGTCTCTCAGTCCTGATCATCTCACCAAAATCAGTCAGAGTTCCTCTCCATGTGTTTGAAGACTTCTTTCTTTGGGGCGCTCCTTTGGCGTGCTCCTCCTTGTCTTTTACGCTGCTTTCTCTTGTCGTCTTCAGGTAGCAGGAACGTCATGGTACCGGACCCAGGCAAGTTCACTTACTTCTCAGGCCTAACTTTTGCACGGCCTCTTTCAGACACAAATCAAACTCAGCAAAACAAACTCCAACCCGGAGTTCAAATCTGCAAACTCCTTAACTGCATTTAGCACACATGCTGCCAGCCAGGGCCAGCCAAGGGTTGCAGGCCCCCAGTGGCCACATGGCCAAGCTCACATGGCTCACATCTTTACAAGATGGCCGATCCCCATCTCTCTCTCTCTCTCTCTATCCACTCTCCATATTGCCTCTCCGGATCCAAATTCCAATCCCTCTCTTTGTTTGCACACCCTTTATATACCCTGATTTCCTGCCTTCCAGGAAACCTGTTTCACCTTGACCATTTCACTTCTTTCTCCCCCTGAATCTCCCTGAAGGGAAATTCCAGCTAAGGTCATTCTCACATTTTAGCATCTGTCCTTGAAATCTACAATCTTAAACAGGAGACAATGGGGGGGGGTAGCACACCTTATCTAAATAACTACTAACCCAGGGAGAGGAGAGAAGCTGGACCAGCCTCCCACTAGAGTTTGTCTCCATTTAGGGACCACAAATGGCTGGGAGTTGGGAGCCTAACCCCAGACACCAGAACCATAAGGATTGGAAACAGCAACATGGAACAGATGAGAAAGATAACATGAAAAAGGTGGCATGAATCAGATGATCACACAGGTCTTAAGCAAAGGAGACAGCTACCTCCATTGCAGGAAGTTTCACAACAAAGGAGTCAAGATAGCAGCCAGATGCAATTGACCCCAATTGACTGACAAGAGGTTTTAGACATGATCTTGAAGCTGGGACCCCAAAATGAGCAGTATTGAAGCTGGGACCCCAAAATGGGCAGTATTAAAATTTAGGCATTGATGCCATTAACTGTGTCTGGAAAACACAGAGGTAAAAAGATACTGGCTTGAACAGGATAAGGGTACTTTCACTTTGTTGCAAATTCCAGGTGTGGACCCTGGAGGAGAGAATGTATCACCTGGAGTGTGTGTAGAGGGAAATTGGAGCCTTTGGTTTTTAGGGGAAAAAAAAAAAAAAAGAAAGAAAAAAAATATATATATAAAAAGAAAGGAGCACTTTGGACCCGAACTTTTGGGAAGGAGAGGAGGCAAGTTCACACAGCTCAGAGGTTTTGGCTCTTGGAGGAAAAGAACCCAGAAACGGAGGAGTCTTCTGGGGCTTTCCCAGCATCCGGCCCTAAAGGTTCAGAAGCAGTGTGAGAAAAGCTAGCTGAACCTCATGTTGGGAGTGACGGAGGCCCAAAGGACAAGGACACAGCTTGGCGACTGCGAACTGAGGTAAACCCCACGCAGCTCCCTGAGGAGCAGAGGTGGGGTTCCTTTCTGTTTGGGCTACTTGTGCGGGTGTGGACTATAGACTCTTTGTTTTGTTTCTCCCCTTACTGTAAATAAACCTGTGTGTTAACCCTTACTGCTGTTTGATCTCTGAGCAACTGCTTGTGTGCAGACAGGAGAACCCATACCACAGTGACAAAAACTAAAAAGGGAATAGTCCCCTACCCCAGCAATAGCTCTTTTGGCAACTTTGGTGGGACTAGTCTGCCTGTGATGGACCAGCCCAGCAGTCTGTCATCTTCTGTTGGCCACTTTCAATCCCAAAAGCAGTTACTAAACCTTGGTAGAAACGTTTTGAGTGCTGGGCATGGTGGCGCATTCTTGTAGGTGGCAGCCTAGGAAGCCACAGCCGGGGCCAGGATTGGTTCGAGTCCCTCCGGGGGGGACACGTAGCGAGACCTAGTCCCCAAAAGATAGTTGGGTGTGGTGGCGCGCGCCTGGAATCCCAGCTACTGTTATCGGGGGGATAGGGACACCCCGGTTTAAATATTTTTTTATGGGTTCTTCCGCCTGCGCGCAGCAGCTGCTCGGATATCAAACCTTAACAACCAGGATAGACAAGAGGCTTATTTTCAGATACGGGAAAAACAAACTGAACAAAACAAAAAACAAACCCTCACAAGTGTTCCAAACAGAATAGAGGCCCACTTCTGCTCCTCAAGGACCTTTGTGGGGTTTACCTCAGTCTTAGGGCACTTCTGGTTGGGAATGCCAGGACCTTGACTCCCAATCCTGTCGCTCCAGTTGGTACCAGATGAATCCAACCAACACAGGTGGGGCTCAGATGGTCTCCCAAGGCAGGCCTGTCCGAGTGTCACCGTAGCTCCGCACTTTACCAGGGTCACCTCTCTTTTGCCTTTACACAGGTCTTGATCCTCAGGAACCGAGTGCTTGGGGAGGTGAGGAAGCGCCAGAGCACTCAGCTCTTGGGTCCTTTTCCTGAGGGCCAAAACCTCCACGCCTGATGCCAATCTCCAAGCTCCTCTCCAAAACTGTCTATATCTCCACACTCCACCTCCCCTCTTTTTATCCTTTTTCCTGCTTCCCATTCACCATCCCGCCTTGGTGTGTTACCTCCCTTTGCCCTCTGGGCCTGCCTTGGACCTCAGGACCCTGCATGCATTACATAATCCCAAGTCTGCCCAGGTAACCACTTTACTCTAAAAAGGGGAACTTAGTCACTGCCTTTTAGATGCAGATGATAGCAACGCCCACATTCCTTTCTCAGTGAAAGAACTAGGTTCATCTTTGGGTCCCGGCTTCACTACCTGGGAAGCTGAGGCTGGGGATTGCTTGAGTCTGTGGTACCCCGGGCCACGTGAGCCTGCGGTTCCACGGGCAAAAATAACAAGACCTAGTCTCAAAAAAAAAAAAATTGAAAAAACAAAAAACAAAACTATGGGTTTTAAACTATACAGTTTAAACAATACACCTTCGTTCTCTGTAGAATCTGTTTTCTCAAATGTGAGGTTGTGGTTTACAGTATTTGTAAAGTACAGTATTGACAAAACAATGTCCTTATTGTTGGGTATTGTGTGGCTATATGGTGAAAATTTGTATGTAAACCTTGGATTTATGTTTATATGGGGGTCCCAGCTTCAATCTGACTAACTACTCGCTACAAAGGCACCCATGGAAATCTAAACAACAAAGAGCTGCGAAGTCCCAGGAATACAGTTCCTCACCCAGGAAAAGACATTGTAAAGGGAAAAGATCAACAGCCAAACACGGACAGATGACTTGCAATGAAAGGGAGGCGGGAGCTACCAGAAGGAGTTTGGGGGGAAGGGAAAATGGGGATGGATCGTAACTATACAAATATGACTGAATCCGTATCAAGAAAATAAAATAAAATTTAAAAAACCCTTGGTAGGTGTTAATGCCTGAGTTAGCACAGTATATAAGACTACTGTTCTTTTTTTATCTGATGATATACTTTTTGCACTTGTTTTTTTCCCCTAAAGTTTTCACCCTGGGTCTCCCCCTTTTCTTGTTAATTTATTTTACCTACTCTTTTGTTGTTGCTGTTTTTGTTTTGAGACTAGGTCTCGCTATTTTTGCCCATAGAACCACAGGCTCTCGTTGCCTGGGGTACCACAGACTAAAGCAATCCCCAGTCTCAGCTTCCCAGGTAGCTGGGATTACAGGCGCGTGCCACCCACGGCCAGCTATTTTTTTGGAACTAGGTCTCGCTACCCGCCCCAGGTGGGTCTCAAACTGCGATCCCTGGACCCGGCCGCTTCATAGGCTGAAGTATTTTACCTACTCTTATTGGCATTTCTCTTTAACATGTTTTTGTCATTGCTTACATTACAATAGTTAACTTTGGCTTAGACTAGCCACAACATTGTCCAGGTCTGTAGCTCTTAAATTGAGGAATATCACCACTCCACCCCTAACAACAAAGAAACCCGTATACAACGAAGTATAGTTGGTTTTTTTTTTTTTTTTTGAGACTAGGTCTTGCTATTTTTGCCCGTGGAACCGCAGGCTCTCGTTGCCCGGGGTACCACAGACTCAAGCAATTCCCAGCCTCAGCTTCCCAGGTAGCTGGGATTATAGGCACGCGCCACCACGCCCAGCTATTTTTTTTGGAACTAGGTCTCGCTATGGGCCCCAGGCGGGACTCGAACCGCCATCCCTAGCCCCGGCCGCCTCATAGGCTGAAGCTTACAAGCACGAGTCACCATGCCCGGTCTGAAGTATAGTTTTGTGAGAATGGAAAGGTACGTTACATCTCTACATTATAGGAATGAAGCAAGAAAGCTGAATAAAAGGACAGGGCAGTCAACAAGAAGACTCAGTCATAGCCTCCCCATTTGTCTCAACAAAACAATTCAGAGTCGAGGGATAATTTGTGGCAGCTTATTCATGAACACCAAGGCTTTGCTCTACATGTACTTCTCAGGCTGCCCCGGTCTACTTTCCAGTCCACATGCCATGATGACCCACAGGTTTTTAGTTCCTCGGGCTCTGATGCTCCTCCTGATGTCTGTGCCACTGAATGGAATCACCAATACCACCTGCATTTCTTCTTTGAGTTCCTCATTCTCAAGTCCCCATGTGAATGTGATGTCCTCCATGATCCTGAGACTCTTACACAGAGCATCAGGCAACAGGTGCAGACTTTAATGCAGAGATCCCACACAAGATTATAAATCCTCTTGTGTCCCTTTCCCCAAAGATTATGAGGCCTCTTGTTCACTGAAGGAAGGGTTTTGAAGTTCTTAGGAGTGTTTTAAATAGGAGATGACACAGCCTAATGTGGCATCAGTCGGAGGAGGAGTCAGGAGTCAGATTAATGAGACAGCAACTAAGAGGTAACAGGATTCTCTTGACTGGGGGCAGTATTCATGTCAAGGCTAAAAGGGGTAGTTTTGCTGCCCATCAGCTTAGGTTCCAAATCAAGCTCTGTCACTTAGAGCCTGGGCAAGTTACGTCATCATTCTGATTTGTTTTCTTATGTGTAAAATAGGAATCATGATAGCATGTCTACCTTAGGATTGCTATGAGGACTGATATGTAGAAAGTGCTTAGAACAGTGAATAGTTGTTAGCGAATAGTAAAACTTCCATCATGATAATTGCTTTTGTTCTTGTTACAGTAAAATTGAATTTGAAAAGTGGAGAGGAGAGAAATAAGGACAATTCTAGGTTTCTTTTTTTTTTTTTTTTTTTTGAGACTAGGTCTCGCTATTTTTGCCCATGGAACCGCAGTCTCTCGTTGCCCGGGGTACCACGGACTCAGGCAATCCCCAGCCTCAGCTTCCCAGGTAGCTGGGATTACAGGCGCGCACCACCACACCCAGCTATTTTTTGGAACTAGGTCTTGCTACGGGCCCCAGGCGGGACTCGAACAGCGATCCCTAGCCCCGGCCGCTTCACAGGCACGAGCCACCATGCCCGGCCCCAATCCTAGGTTTCTAATTTGAGTGATTAAACGTTACTTTTCCATGAGATTGGACAAAAGAGACGTAGCAGAATTGAGTGCAAAAATGTTAAAACTAAATTTTTACTAAAACTTAATATTTTTAGAGCAGTTTTAGGTTCACAGAAAAACTAAAGGACAATATAGAGATTTCCCATATGCTCTCTGACACTACTCCCGCATAGTCTCTCCACTGTCAACACCCCCACCAGTGGCAAACTTGTTACAACTGATGAAATTATGTTGATATTGTCCACCACAGTGTGTATTTTACAAAGTCAAATTTTGATGAGTAGAATGTGAACTTCCATGTGGGTGTGGCTAGCAGGCTGCTGGATGTAAAAGTTTGTAGTTCATGAGTGAATTCTGAGATGGAGATAGAGAGTCAGGAGTCACCTGCACAGAGTCAAATCATGAGCATGGACAAGCTTGTCAAGGCAAGTATGTATAGGAGAATCATGGTGGCTAATACTGTTCAAGTTTCTTTCTTCATCTTTCATCCTTAATGTTATCTATTGCTGTGTTTACCCTAAAATATTATCTGTTTCTGTGGTTCATGAATCTGAGCAAGAGTTTAACTGGTATCTTCCAGGCTTTTCCTTTTCTTCTCTTTTCTTTCTTTTCTTTTCTTTCTTCCTTCCTTCCTTCCTTTCTCCTTCCTTCCTTCCTTCCTTCCTTCCTCCCTCCCTCCTCCTCCTCCTCCCCCTCCCTTCCCTTCCTTTTTTTTTGGAGACTAGGTCTCGCTATTTTTGCCCATGGAACCACAGGCTCTCATTGCCCGGGGTACCACAGACTCAAGCAATCCCCAGCCTCAGAATCTCAGGTAGCTGGAATTACAGGTGCACGCCACCACACCCAGCTACTTTTTGGGACTAGGGCTTGCTGTGTTGCCTGACTGTCAAATCATACAGTACTACAGTCTCTCTATAAATCTAGCAATTATCTGTAGTTAAAGTCTAACTTTTCAACGCTAGATTAGAAAAGGTCATGAATTTCTATCAGTCTCTTTTTTGAAATGCTCACCTTTGAAACAGCTGGGCTTGGTGGCACACGCCTGTAATCCCAGCTACCTGGGAAGCTGAGGCTGGGGATTGCTTGAGTCTGTGGTACCCCAGGCGAGAGCCTGTGGTTCCACGGACAAAATAGTGAGACCTAGTCTCAAAAAAAAAAAGAAATGCTCATCTTTGAAACTCAGCTGCCATGCTGTGAAGATGCTCAGGTCACATGGAGAAACTAACTACCAGCATTCCAGTTGAAAGTTCTAGTCACTAGGGCTGGGCAGGTCAGATGGAAGAAAGGGAATCTTGAGGACTATCTATTCCTGGTATATGTCTTCAACCAGTTTTTCTTTTTCTCAATTCCATCTCCCATTCTCAAGAACTAATCTTAAGAATGCATATAAAAGCCAGCCATGGTGGTGCCTGTCTGTAAAAGCTTCAGCCTATGAAGCGGCTGGGATTAGGGATCGCGGTTCGAGTCCCACTCATGGCAACATAGCGAGACCTAGTTCCCAAAAAAATAGCTGGGCGTGGGTGATGGCACGTGCCTGTAACCCCAGCTACCTGGGAAGCTGAGGTTGGGGACTGCTTGAGTTTACGGTACCCCGGGCAACGTGAGCCTGCCATTCCAAAGGCAAAAACAGCAAGACCTAGTCTAAAAAAAAAAAAAAAAAAAGCATGTAAACAGCAGTACCGAGTAAGAATGCATATACAGGAAACTTAATTCGTAATATCAAAAGACAGGAGTATCTTTATGATCTTTTGCCAACAAAATTCTAAAAGGTGGTGACTCATACTTGGCATACAAAGGCAAGAATTTTATTCTAGCTGAGCACTAGTTTTATACTGCAGCAAGTCACTTAATTTCCCTCATTTTTGGTTTTCAGTGTGTGTGTGTGTGTGTTGGGGTAAAGGGGGGTAAGGGTAGGCTTCAACAGCAGATTTCTCACAGTTCTGGGATCAGTAAGTTGAAAGATTCCTTCAGTTTGGTTAAGGTGAAGGCCTTCCTCCTTGCATATAGACAATTGCTTTCTTGCTATTTCCTCACATGGTGGAGGGAGATTGGCCTTTGGCCTTTTTCTTTCCTTTTTGTTCTTTGCCAGCTACATAAAAGATTTTATTAATCTTCTCATGAAAAATCTGCTCAATCTCAGAGATACAGATAAAATCACTGCAGAAGGCCCAGCATGGTGGCACGTACCTGTAAGCTCCAGCCTAGGAAGCCGCAGCAGGGGACAGGGATAGTGATTTGAGTTCTGTTGGGGGCACGTAGTGAGCCCTAGTCCCAAAAAAAATAGCTGGGCGTGGTGGCGCGCGCCTGTAATCCCAGCTACCTGGGAAGCTGAGGCTGGGGATTGCTTGAGTCTGTGGTACCCCGGGCAACATGAGCCTGTGGTTTCATAGGCAGAAATAGCAAGACTTCATCTCAAAAAAAAACAAAAACAAACAAAAAAAAACAACACTGCAGAATCTTTTCTTTTTGAGACTAGGTCTCACTATTTTTGCCCGTGGAACTACGGCTCACGTTGCCCGGGGTACCACAGACTCAAGCAATCCCCACCCTCAGCTTCCCAGGTAGCTGGGATTACAGGCGCGCGCCACCACACCCAGCTATTTTTTTTGGAACTAGGTCTCGCTACGGACCCCAGGGGGGACTCGAACCGCGATCCCTAGCCCCGGCCGCTTCATAGGCTGAAGCTTACAGGCACAAGCCACGGTGCCTGACTCACTTGAGAATCTTTACTCTTTCTGTTTTCCAATCTCCAGCTCACTGCTAGCACCAACATTGGCCTTTGCAGCCCTCCTGATTTTCTTCATTCTGTTCTTGAGTTCTTTTAACTTTTTTTTTTCTCTAAGACTTGGTCTTTTTAGGCCGGGCACGGTGGCTCGTGCTTGTAAGCTTCAGCCTATGAAGCGGCCGGGGCTTAGGGATCGCGGTTCGAGTCACGCCTGGGGCCCGTAGCGAGACCTAGTTCCAGAAAATAGCTGGGCGTGGTGGCGCGCGCCTGTCATCCCAGCTACCTGGGAAGCTGAGGCTGGGGATTGCTTGAGTCCGTGGTACCCCGGGCAACGAGAGCCTGTGGTTCCACGGGCAAAAACAGCGAGACCTTGTCTCAAAAAAAAAAAAAGACTTGGTCTTTTTATTTTTGCCTGTGGAACCACAGGTTCACATACCACAGACAATCCCCGGTCTCAGCTTCCCAGGTAGCTGGGATTACAGGCGTGCGCCACCATGCCTATGTATTTTTGGAACTAGGTCTCACTATGTTGCCCAGTGTAGGACTTGAACCACAATCCCTGGTCCCTGCAGTGGCTTCCTAGACTGCTGCTTACAGGCATGCGCCACCATGCCCGGCCTAAATTCTGCTGTTCTTTAAATTCTTTGCCATATGTCTCAGTTTCCTTTGACACACATTTGCTTAAATGCTTCCTTTAAACCTGTCACTATAACAGGTATTTATTTATTTTGAGACTAGGTCTTGCTATTTTTGCCCGTGGAACCACAGGCTCTCGTTGCCTGGGGTACCACAGACTCAAGCAATCCCCAGCCTCAGCTTCCCAGGTAGCTGGGATTACAGGCACGCACCACCACGCCCAGCTATTTTTTTTGGAACTAGGTCTCGCTACGGGCCCCAGGTGGGACTCGAACCGTGATCCCTAGCCCCCGCCGCTTCATAGGCTGAAGCTTACAAGAACGAACCACCGTGCCCGGCCTTATAATAGGTACTTAAAGAACACTTTGTCATAGCTAAAATCCCTTTTCTTCAGCTGTAATCCTGGATAAAATGTTCTTCCATCAGACAGCTGCTTCTTAAAAACACTATGGAAACTAAGTCAAGTTGATTTGAAGTTACAGGTTTTAGTTAAGTCTCTTACTGTATGATTTGGGAGATTCCATTTCCAGGCAATGCTTTAGCTGTTGTAGTTAAAAGCCAATCAGATATAGATGAAATGGGAAACCTCAAAACTCAAGAGTTTCCTTAATTACATTGGTTAGCAACTCCAGGCCTCCTTTTCCTCATGAATTCTTCATCTTGGACAGATGAGTCAGTCAGTATCCACCCGCCCCATCACTTTGGCTGGAAATTCAGGAATAATCACTTGTTTCTCTCTCATCTATCCCTGAAATCTGGTCAAAATAGAGTAACCAACCAACCAGCCACATTTAAAATGCAGCTTCTATGG